>JAWPHD010008461.1:0-114942 GCA_037043455.1 Cyrtodaria siliqua
TCTTTACTGCCAAGATTAAAATAGCTAACCCTGGCGCATAACCATAGTTAGGAAATACCTTCTTCAGGTCTTCCATTTGATATGATATGTGTAATTTCTTTTGGTGGTTTAAGGCTCATTTAGTTTATATTTTGTACATCATTACAGCAATAATGTATTTGAAACTTAAAATAAATATATAAATCCTGTTGTACTCCCTTTAAAGCAAATTACAATAATAGAATTAAAGAAACTAACCCACCAAATAACGGCAAAACTGCACTTCAAAACCGTTTATCAAAACTCTATCCAGGTGTTTAGATCATATAATAATGTATATGAGCCGATTGAAATTAAAGGTTTATTAACGAGTTCTAAAAATATCCAAATTTGAATATAATAGATGCGTAAAATGAATTATGAGTAACTCTTAATTCGAAGCTCCAGTTTCTGGGTTTAGCCTGGCTGGGTGGTTAAAGCCATTTATATTGTGTCTATAGAGTTTAGATTCTCAAAATATGTAAGTTATTTATACCTCATCGTCAGTAGGTTTAGAAATGGTGTGCATATGATGTAAAATGCGCCCGGTTTTTGGCGGGATAGCTACTTTAAATGTATGTAGTATATAAATATAGGGAAAATTCAGATTTTATTTGATGAAAATGACTTGTATTTCATCAAATGGTGTACATATTTCATAAAAAAAATCTGAATATTCCCTATATTTTATATTCATTGTTGTCTACACAATATTAAAATTCTGACTGTTTGCATATCTAAATTGTTAATAATTAACAATGCAAGCATAAATAAATACAAAAACATACGGTACATCAAATTAATTACACAGATGCCTTAAAGGGACACACGGCAATCTTGAACTAGTTATCAAACATTGTAAAAGTTGTTCCTCAGTTTAATAGTCCAGTAGTATTTTAACTTTGTTTTGCTTGTTATGAAATGAAAGGTAATACAGTTTGGACTTTTCACCATTCTCCATTATTCTACCATATGTATACATATATTATTGGTGCAATATGACAACAGTTTGTAATATGCAAAAACAGTTGCTTTAACTATTCACATAATTATTAATACTGGTTTGTACATATACATATACAAGTTATTGTACATATACAAGTTATTGTAAATATACAAGTTATTGTAAATATACACATTATTGTACATATACAAATTATTGTAAATAAACAAGTTATTGTAAATATACAAGTTACTGTAAATATACAAGTTATTGTACATATACACGTTATTGTAAATATACAAAGTATTGTACATATACAAGTTATTGTAAATATACAAGTTATTGTACATATACAAGTTATTGTAAATATACACATTATTGTACATATACAAGTTATTGTAAATATACAAGTTATTGTACATATACATGTTATTGTAAATATACAAGTTATTGTACATATACAAGTTATTGTACATATACAAGTTATTGTACATATACACATTATTGTACATATACAAGTTATTGTACATTGTACATATACAAGTTATTGTAAATATACAAGTTATTGTACATATACACGTTATTGTGAATATACACGTTATTGTACATATACAAGTTATTGTAAATATACACGTTATTATACATATACAAGTTATTGTAAATATACAAGTTATTGTAAATATATAAGTTATTGTAAATATACAAGTTATTGTAAATATACAAGTTATTGTACATATACAAGTTATTGTAAATATACACATTATTGTACATATACGAGTTATTGTAAATATATGAGTTATTACGAGTTATTGTACATATACGAGTTATTGTACATATACAAGTTATTGTAAATATACAAGTTATTGTACATATACGAGTTATTGTACATATACAAGGTATTGTAAATCATCAAGTTCTTGTACATATACAAGTTATTGTAAATATACAAGTTATTGTAAATATACAAGTTATTGTACATATACACATTATTGTAAATATACACATTATTGTACATATACGAGTTATTGTACATATACGACGAGTTATTGTACATATACGAGTTATTGTACATATACGAGTTATTGTAAATATACGAGTTATTGTAAATATACGAGTTATTGTACATAGACCGGTTATTGTACATATACAAGTTATTGTACATATACAAGTTACTGTAAATATACAAGTTATTGTAAATATATGCATTATTGTACATATACAATTTATTGTACAGATACAAGTTATTGTAAATATTCAAGTTATTGTACATATACAAGTTATTGTAAATATACGAGTTATTGTAAATATACGAGTTATTGTACATATGCCAGTTATTGTACATATACAAGTTATTGTACATATACAAGTTATTGTAAATATACAAGTTATTGTACATATACACATTATTGTACATATACAAGTTATTGTACATATACAAGTTATTGTAAATATACAAGTTATTGTACATATACAAGTTATTGTACATATACAAGTTATTGTAAATATACAAGTTATTGTACATATACACATTATTGTACATGTACAAGTTATTGTAAATATACAAGTTATTGTACATAGACAAATTATGGTAAATGTACAAGTTATTGTACATATACAAGTTAATGTACATAAACACGTTATTGTACATATACAAGTTATTGTACATATACAAGTTATTGTACATATACACATTATTGTACATATACAAGTTATTGTACATATACAAGTTATTGTAAATATACAAGTTATTGTACATATACGAGTTATTGTACATATACAAGTTATTGTAAATATACAAGTTATTGTACATATACGAGTTATTGTACATATACAAGTTATTGTACATATACACATTATTGTACATATACAAGTTATTGTAAATATACACATTATTGTACATATACGAGTTATTGTACATATACAAGTTATTGTAAATATACAAGTTATTGTACATATACGAGTTATTGTACATATACAAGTTATTGTAAATATACAAGTTATTGTACATATACAAGTTATTGTACATATACACATTATTGTACATATACAAGTTATTGTACATATACAAGTTATTGTAAATATACAAGTTATTGTACATATACGAGTTATTGTACATATACAAGTTATTGTAAATATACAAGTTATTGTACATATACGAGTTATTGTACATATACAAGTTATTGTACATATACACATTATTGTACATATACAAGTTATTGTAAATAAACACATTATTGTACATATACGAGTTATTGTACATATACAAGTTATTGTAAATATACAAGTTATTGTACATATACGAGTTATTGTACATATACAAGTTATTGTAAATATACAAGTTATTGTACATATACAAGTTATTGTACATATACAAGTTATTGTACATATACGAGTTATTGTACATATACAAGTTATTGTAAATATACAAGTTATTGTACATATACGAGTTATTGTACATATACAAGTTATTGTACATATACACATTATTGTACATATACAAGTTATTGTAAATATACACATTATTGTACATATACGAGTTATTGTACATATACAAGTTATTGTAAATATACAAGTTATTGTACATATACGAGTTATTGTACATATACAAGTTATTGTAAATATACAAGTTATTGTACATATACGAGTTATTGTACATATACAAGTTATTGTAAATATACAAGTTATTGTACATATACAAGTTATTGTACATATACAAGTTATTGTAAATATACAAGTTATTGTACATATACGAGTTATTGTACATATACAAGTTATTGTAAATATACACATTATTGTACATATACGAGTTATTGTACATATACAAGTTATTGTAAATATACAAGTTATTGTACATATACGAGTTATTGTACATATACAAGTTATTGTAAATATACAAGTTATTGTACATATACGAGTTATTGTACATATACAAGTTATTGTAAATATACAAGTTATTGTACATATACAAGTTATTGTACATATACAAGTTATTGTACATATACAAGTTATTGTACATATACAAGTTATTGTACATATACAAGTTATTGTACATATACAAGTTATTGTACATATACACGTTATTGTACATATACAAGTTATTGTACATATACAAGTTATTGTACATATACAAGTTATTGTACATATACACGTTATTGTACATATACAAGTTATTGTACATATACAAGTTATTGTACATATACAAGTTATTGTACATATACAAGTTATTGTACATATACAAGTTATTGTACATATACAAGTTATTGTACATATACAAGTTATTGTACATATACAAGTTATGGCTATAGAACTACTTGTGGGAAGCCTTGAGTTAAAAAAAAGTCAAGATTGCCGTGTGTCCCTTTAAGATGTTATCTCAAATTGCAGCATACATCCTATAAATATATGTTATTAGGTTATCAAACACCTCCTTTAAGACAATTTCTACTTTGATATTCCGTAATAAATAATGAAACACGACAATACCCAAATTCATTCTCAAATTATGATCAATTTGGGGTTTTCTCTCTTTCTATCACAAAGTAGCAGGTTTTATATACCCTTTTCCAAGCAAGCTTGACACTAGCTTTACCAAGTTATATAAAAGTGTGTTTAAAATGCCAAGAATCAGTTTGTTTTTACAGTACACTAAAACAAAATGGAATGAACATTCCTGGCCTTGGACTGAAATAAAAAATATATGCAGAATAGACATAAATTAGAATAGGCCTGACAAAATATCTGACATAAACTTGGCATAAACACATCAATACAAGTTTCAATTATGTATATTATACTCAAATAAACTTGGCATAAAAACATCAATACAAGTTTTATGTACGAGGGGCATCCCAAAAGTATTGAGACTTTTGCTCTTATTCAAAGGTCGTTGGGAATACAACATTAAAAAACCCAAGAAATATAGTTTCATCTTTAGTACACCAGATTACCAAGAATCATGATAATTGTACATATAATGTTGAAAATATTCACATCTGTGCAAGGAGTACTATGCTGAAGCGGGGACGGTCATAGCGACGTCACGACGTCGTGAACTGCAACAATGACGTCAAATACGTTCAACTCTTTTCATCATCTTGTAACGATGCACGTCCTTCAGTAAAACGCTTATGCCACCTGAACACGAGAGCCCGAGATACAGTTGACTTCATAGACGATCGGTTAATTATTTTCAATGTTTGGGTAGGTGTCTGCCCAAGTTCACAACAACATTTGATTACTGCGCGACTTTCATGCGGATCTGTTGACGTAATTTTCTTCGGATCTTTAAGTTTGCTGCTACTCATTGTTTACCGACTGTTTACTAACGGAAACGGATATGACGTCAAAATTTACTGAGCGTATGCTAACACACACACTAAAACTCACCAAATTTTACATCTATATTCACTGGTAATATCACTATTTCTTAAGCAACTCAAGAGACCGTTTAGACCCTCCCTGCATCAGCATTATATGGTTGCTATAGCGACGACAAAACTTGTGTTTCGTGCCATCAGTAATACTGTCACTTTCGGAAATAGAAGATAATATATGAAACTGCATTGGTGCCAAATATCTTTTTAAATGAATAGATAATAAAAATGTTATAGCAAAAGTCTAAATATTTCTGGGATGCCCCTCGTATATTATACTCACATAAACTTGGCATAAAAACATCAATACACGTTTTAGTTATGTGTATCATGCTCACATAAACTTGGCATAAAAACATCAATACAAGTTTTAATTATGTATATTATACTCACGGTCAATGAAAATGCACCACAAACCAATTCCTTTAAAAAGTTAAAATTTGAGGCATTTTGGACAAAATATGATATGATCCATCTAATGAGTTGGTCGACATTTAACATTTTTTACATGCTTATCAGGATTTAGTGCATATGGGCGTGCATCAATAACATCGCACAAAGAAATCATTTTCTCAAAAACATTCATTGCATTGTCAGAAGTCAAACAATAAAAGGGCCAGTAAAACCAGGTGGAATTTATTTCAAGATAGATTACTACAGCTTGAAAGTTAGTGGAACAGTTTTTTTGTTATGATTATCCGTAGTAAACAATGTTAAATTACAAGGTAAATAACTGCGTAACTGCTTGTCATAAAAGCCTAAACATGTAGGACAATAGGTTAGGTATCGAGATTCATTTCTTAAAAAATAGAAAAAATAGGGGTTCAGCATTTTTTAACCAGACTTTCATTGGAAAACTCTGGTTATTAGATTTTCATATGTCGTTTGGCGGGCGGGCGTGTGTGTTGGCGGGCATGCGGCGTCAAACTCTTAGTTTCCGCGCAATAACTTTTGTTAAGAAAAAGATAGTGGGATGAAACTTGCAGGGTATGTAGACTATATGGAAACGAAGGTAGGGATTGAATTGGGGGTCACTGGGGTCAATGTCAAGGTCACTGTTACTAAAAATAGAAAAATGGTTTCCGCTCAATAACTTTAGTTGGGAATGAGTCATTTAAATGATACTTGCTGTGTAGGTACCTTATATGGAAAGGAAGCTTGGGATTGCATTTGGGCTCACTGGGGCCAATGTCAAGGTCACTGTTATTAAAAATTAAAAATAGAAAAACGGTTTCTGCTTAATAACTAGTTGGGAATGAGATATTGGAACGAAACACTGTATAGGTACCTTATATGGAAAGGAAGTTTATGATTGCATTTGGGCTCACTGGGGCCAAGGTCAAGGTCACTGTTTTTAAAAATTAAAAATAGAAAAACGGTTTCTGCTTAATAACTAGTTGGGAATGAGATATTGAAACGAAACACTGCGTAGGTACCTTATATGGAAAGGAAATGTATGACTGCATTTGGGCTCACTGGGGCAAAGGTCAAGGTCACTGTTTTTAAAAATTAAAAATAGAAAATCGGTTTCTGCTTAATAATTTTAGTTGGGAATGAGATATTGGAGCGAAACTTGCTGTGTAAGTACCTTATATGGTATGGAAGCTTGGGATTGCATTTGGGGTCACTGGGGTCAAGGTCAAGGTCACTGTTACACAAAATAGAAAAACAATATCCGCTCAATAACGTAAGTAAAGAATGAGATATTAGAATGAAATTTGCTGTGTTGGTAGCTTATATCAAAAGGAAATTTGGGATTGAATTTTGGGTCACTGGGGTCAAGGTCATTGTTACTAAAAATAGAAAAACAGTTTCACCTCAATAACTTTAGTTGGGAATGAGATAGTGGAACGAAACTTGCTGTGTAAGTACCTTATATGGTATGGAAGCTTGGGATTGCATTTGGGGTCACTGGGGTCAAGGTCAAGGTCACTGTTACACAAAATAGAAAAACAATATCCGCTCAATAACGTAAGTAAAGAATGAGATATTAGAATGAAATTTGCTGTGTAGGTAGCTTATATCAAAAGGAAATTTGGGTTGAATTTTGGGTCACTGGGGTCAAGGTCATTGTTACTAAAAATAGAAAAACGGTTTCCCCTCAATAACTTTAGTTGGGAATGAGATAGTGGAACGAAACTTGCTGTGTAGGTATCTGGAAATGAAGCTTGGCATTGCATTTGGGATCACTGGGATCAAGGTCAAGGTCACTGTTACTAAAATTAGAAAAATGGTTTCCACTGAATAACTTAAGTAAGAAATGAAATATTAGAATGGAACTTGCTGTGTAGGTAGCTTTTATCAAAAGGAAGTTTGGGATTGCATTTGGTGTCACTGGGATCAAGGTCAAGGTCATTGTTACTTAAAATAGAAAAAATGGTTTCTGCTCAATAACTTTAGTTGGGAATGAGATATTGGTACGAAACTTGCTGTGTAGGTACCTTATAATATTTTCTTTCTTTACAGTTGTCGTATACTGTGTATGCATTTATGTTTGTGATTCAGATGTTATTCTATTTATTCTATATTGCACATTGTTTATATCACTTTAATACTAGAACTCAACAACTTCATTTAAGTAATTTGCTTCTTTCTTTTTTTTGCAGAAAAAAAGCCTTTTGTTACTTCTGTTTCATCTTACTGGTACTTTAGTAGCATTTCAAATGGAAACCTGTCTTTTTTTGTATTCCTAATGGTTTGCGAATAAACCAAAAGCATAAACATACGGAGTTAATGGTGCTTTTTCATTGACCGTCAGTATATTTATAGGTTATTGCATGGTTAGTTAATCAACCAAGATATTAGCCCAAAGTAACTAGATATTAGCCCAAAGTAACTAGATATTAGCCCAAAGTAACTAGATATCAGACAAAAGGTTGAAGGCTAATATCAGCTAATGTATTGGTTAATAACAAACTAGCGATGTTATAACTTCCTTATTTATTATATATGTGTTTTACTATGAACATGTAAATGTCTCTAAAATCTATATGTATCTGGTATATGGCTCATACTCGATAATTATGATGTAACACACCCATTGATTGTTGCATTGAGTTGTGTGTGAATTAAAATATAAATGCCATGTTGTCATTCATATCTAGACCCAATTTAAAAATGAATAACTTACATTCTCATCGCTAAATGACACATATGCTGCCAAAAAATCCACAGAAAAATGGGGGTCATGTATCTTCTAAGAAAGAACTTGTCTCATGAATGAATGGTCCCTTTAAAAACATAAACACTGAGATGCCATAATATTGTATTCATACACTCATTTCCATATAAGCAAAATAAATTCAAAACTCACAATTTTAACATGACAATGCTTGAAAAATGTAACAAATAGATCAACAATGTGATTTAAACCAAAAATAGCACTTTAAATTAGTGAAAATGCCTTTTTTTACAAAGAGAATTATTTATTGACGCCATTATGCGACTACCCCAGGCCGACACTTCCTGTGTTGCAATGGGTGTGCTACACCTATAACATCATGCTTCCTAACAAAAAAGGACATCTTGCCAACAGTTAGATTCCCAACCGTAATTTCTGCAAGATCCCTGACCTCATTTTACAAAAGCAAAATTGGTAACGATCCAGCGAAGAATAGAAGCTTGCAATATTTTTTGCGTCCTTTTTCTTTCTGGTACAATGTCAGCGTAAGTTTGTGACATGTTATTTTATAACAATGGTGATGTCAAATCAGGAACAGTGTCATCAGACTCAGGGTACATCGTATTAATGTGGTAAAATGAATACAAATCTGATTAGTAGTAGCTTGTTAACAATATTTACATGTGATTTGAGTATTTATACATGGGTATGCGAGGATATTACATTTGTATCAATGATAATAAATAAATCATATCTTCAAATACACTAGATACTCTTTGTTAAAAACGTTATCTTTGATACATATTACATAAAATCAAAACTTAATTCTTGTATTTGACATTTACACATTATTATTTATTGTGGGTCTATATTCACTGTGTCTCAGGCAAATTGGATACATTGTAAGTGCTATGTCAAAATAATATTAAAGGAACTTAAACCCAGATAACGACAACATTAGACTACAAAACTGTTTATTAAACTCTATCCAGGTGTTCAGGTCATATAATAATGTATATGTGCCGATTAAAAGTATAGGATTATTAATGGGTTCTTAAAATACCCATGATTGAATATGCGTAAACTAATTATAAGTTGTAAACTCTTAATTCGACGCTCCAGTTTTGGGGTTTGGCCTGGCTGGTTAAAGCCATTTATAATGTGTCTATAGAGTTTGGATTCTCAAAATATATACCTCGTTATCAGTAGGTGTTTAGAAACGGTATATACCTGCTGTGTAATTTGCCTGTTGATGGCGGGATAGGGACTTTAACATTCGACGAGAAGATTAATGTCATTAAGCTTAGGAAATTGAACAGCACATGTAAAATAGCAGATGAATTATGTGTTGGCAAAACACAAATCCAGAACAAAAAGCTGAGGTTTTAGAGGACTGAAGAAAATGCATCTGGTGACAGAAAACATGTATGCGAAACTGGGAATGAGAACACTAATGATCTTTGTTGGACATTGTGTGATAATTTATTTCACTATTTCCCTTCCCAACATCAACAGGAATTTTTTACAAAATGTATACCATTTTTAAACCTACTGATGACGAGGTATATACTGTATATGTTACAAATTTTGAGAATCCAAACTCTATGGACACAATATAAACGGCTTTAATCAGGCATGCCAAACCCCAAACCTGGAACGTCAAATTATGATCAGCTCATAAAATGATAATTCATTTTACTCATATTCATTCGCCAGTATTTTTAGAACCCATAAATAAACCTACATTTTTAATCAGTGCATATACATTATTATATGACCTGAATACCTGGATAGACTTTTGATAAACTAAAAATTGTGTAGTGAATTTTGCCTTTATTTGGCAAGTTATTTCTTTAATCTCCATTTTCATAAAGTGCTTCATCTTTGAAATCCGAGTGCTTTATTGTTATTTATTAATTTAAGATAAACTACGAGTTTATCGAGTGTCTAATTTATACAGATTTAGTACCATATCTTATTGAAAAGAAAAATGCATTTAATTATCAAATAACAAGAATCTGTTTTAAATAACACAATTTACCAAGGTGCATGTATCTAAATGTTAAAACTTTAAACTATCAGTATATAATACATACACATGTAACATTTGATGCAAATGATAGTCATAGATGTTTTACTGTTGAGGCCAAACATAAGCTAATAAGCTTCTTAGGCCCTTCTCTTTTATTTTTTATCAATCAGTTCTGTCATTGTGGGGACTCATTTCCGAGGAAGTTTTATATGACCCCATGTTTTGCCAACAGTTCAGTATCCTCATTAATATATGACCCCATGTTTGGCCATCACAGTTCAGTATCCTCATTAATATATGACCCCATGTTTGGCCATCACCGTTCAGTATCCTCATTAATATATGACCCCATGTTTGGCCATCACCGTTCAGTATCCTCATTAATATTCGTGAAGTTATATTAAAGCTGCATTAGCTGTAACTTTACAGTCAAATATCCTCATTAATTAATATGGCAAGGTTTTAATTATGCAATGCTGCTATCAAAAACACTGCCTTCAAAATCTTGTTGGAGACAACATTGTTGCAAAAAGTTATTTTTAACACAAAATGAAAATTACTGGTTCCAAAGCATTCTATTATAAATGGGTTTTGATAAATTCAACTTAAGCTATTTCATTAATTTGTAATTTGTTATAAAATTAATCCATTTTCATGCTTTAAAAATGCTGCACCAAAGCATGTTTTCTAAAAACAAATTATTCAGCACTAATCTGACGTAACTTTTTGGTTAAAAAATGATTGAAAAAGACAAATCAGAAAGCAGGACTGTCACTGTGTTTGACAAATTAATATGACCTGTCCAGTATTTATGTTGTTCTGAACCATCACTGTGTGCAAGTTACATATGAATGTTTATTGAACTAGCGCTTATATGAGATAAATCATGAATTTTACACATGGATATATTAAATATATTATCGTCTGGTAAAAGTGATGGCTAAAAAAAGTCAAAGCCCAGAGGAAACACTGTCTGTTTGAAATCTGTATGGCTGATGTTGGAGACTGACTGAAATCTAACGCCCAATGGTAATGTCGTAAATATTGATGTGGTCTGAATCGTTCATGGTCACTATCAGCTTGGCATTGGCTGTGTCATACAGGAGTGATCTTGGAGACCTAATTCCATCACACTCCCGCAGTAGCAGGGCTTTCTTCTGACCATCAGTACCAATCTGGAGCACGGTGTGTGATGTATGCCCACAAACAAGAACTGAGCCATCATCTGTCACACAGACTCCTACTGCATTCTTCAATTCTGGATCAGTAAAAGCTCGCTGTTTGTTCCCATCTCTGTCCATAGTTATTTCGCCACTGTCACGATCGGCAATGTGGATCATTTTACCACATACGCTGACTGTCACATGGAATGGAAAAGAAAATATTTGCTTCCCTGTTGAATCTTTCTGGAATGATCGTAGCAATGTGCCCTTTGTATTGTATACTTCTACTTGTCCTGGCCCTTCTTGACCATCCGTAGAACCCCCACACGACATAAACAGTTCCCCCGCACTGTAAGCCAGACCTCGACATCTGTCTCCTACTGCGAATGATGTTGTCAGCGTTATCTTGTCTGTCACTGTGGCAAACTGTACCTTCTTGTCTGCATACAGCGCAATGGCTACTTCAGATGGACCTGTTCTGCAGACAGCTGTAACTTGACAAGGTAAATCACATTCTGCTGTTACTTTGTATGACTGGTCAAGCTGCTTAACCTTCTTATTGTTGTAGTCTGATATCAGAATCGAGCCGTCTGCCAGGATGCATGATCCAGTTATGTAACATGTTGACTTGTCACTACTGACCTTGACATTATACTGATTCAAGATTACACCCAATGATTTAAACTTACAGAGTGTGTCTGTAATGTTGTTATTGACAACAAAGCGCAGAGTTTCCTTCCCAACAGACTTTTCCATTTCATTCATTAAGATGTCTCCTTCTTTTGTGCTGACCTTTGACTGCTTCACATAAACGAAGAGTTGCGACTCATTATCCCCGCCAAATGTATGTAGCTCTGATGCTTTTGTTTCTAATGTTGTTATCATGTCGCCAATGGCTTCCAGGTCTGCCTTGATTTCGTTTTCAAATTTCTTGTATTTAGTGTGCAGTTCATCTTTTGCAGTTATCTCCATGTCATCAAGTTGTTTGTTGATGCTGTCTCGATAGTCCTTAATCTGGGTCAAGATGCTGCGTTTTTGCTGTTCTATTCGTTTAAGGTCAGCTTCTCTGCCTTTCTTTAGTCGTTCAAGGCCTGACTTGACATTGATGATGGCAAGCTTGACATTGTCCACTTCTTGACCTTTCCTGAGGGTGTTAGCCACAAGAGGAATAAATTCCACACCTTGGCAAGGCCTGTATAACAGAATGACATTAGTAAACAAGGCATGTATAACAGAATGACATTAGTAGACAAGCCCTGCATAACAGAATGAGATAAGTAGACTAGTCCTGTATAACAGAATGACATTAGTAGACAAGCCCTTAATAACAGAATGACATTAGTAGACAAGCCCTGCATAACAGATTGGCATTAGTAGACAAGTCCTGTATAATGTAATGACATAAGTAGACAATACCTGTATAACAGAGTGACATTAGTAGACAAGCCCTGCATAACAGAAGACATTAGTAGACAAGCCCTGCATAACATAATGACATAAGTAGACAATACCTGTATAACAGAATGACATTAGTAGACAAGCCCTGTATAACAGAGTGACATTAGTAGACAAGTATAGCAGAATGACATTAGTAGATAAGCCCTGTATAACAGAATTACATAAGTAGACAAGCCCTGCATAACAGAAGGACATAAGTAGACAAACCCTGTAACTCAAAATGACATTAGTAGACAAGCCCTGCATAACAGAATGACATTAGTAGACCAGCCCTGTAGAACAGAATGATATTAGTAGACAAGCCCTGCATAACAGAATGACATTAGTAGACAATCCCTGTATAACAGAATGACATTAGTAGACAAGCCCTGCATAACAGAATGACATTAGTAGACAAGCCCTGCATAACATAATGACATAAGTAGACAATACCTGTATAACAGAATGACATTAGTAGACAAGCCCTGTATAACAGAGTGACATTAGTAGACAAGTATAGCATGACATTAGCAGATAAGCCCTGTATAACAGAATGACATAAGTAGACAAGCCCTGCATAACAGAAGGACATAAGTAGACAAGCCCTGTAACACAAAATGACATTAGTAGACAAGCCCTGCATAACAGAATGACATTAGTAGACCAGCCCTGTAGAACAGAATGATATTAGTAGACAAACCATGTATAACAGAATGACATAAGTAGACAAGCCCTGCATAACATAATGACATTAGTAGACAAACCCTCTATAACCAAATGACATTAGTAGACAATCCCTGTATAGCAGAATGCCATTAGTAGACAAGCCCTGCATAACAGAATGACATCAGTACTAGACAAGCCCTGCATAACAGAATGACATTTGTAGACAAGCCCTGCGTAACAGAATGACATTAGTAGACAAGCCCTGCATAACAGAATGACATTAGTAGACAAGCCCTGCATAACAGAATGAAATAAGTAGACAAACCCTGCATAACAGAATGACAATAGTAGACAAGCCCTGCATAATAGAATGACATTAGTAGACAAGCCCTGCATAACAGAATGAAATTAGTAGACAAGCCCTGCATAACAGAATGACAATAGTAGACAAGCCCTGCATAACAGAATGACATTAGTAGACAAGCCCTGCATAACAGAATGGCATTAGTAGACAAGCCCTGCATAACAGAATGACATTAGTAGACAAGCCCTGTATAACAGAATGACATAAGTAGACAAGCTCTGCATAACAGAATGACATTAGTAGACAAGTCCTGCATAACAGAATGACATTAGTAGACAAGCCCTGCATAACAGAATGACATTAGTAGACAAGCCCTGCATAACAGAATGACATTAGTAGACAAACCCTGTATAACAGAATGACATTAGTAGACAAGCCCTGTATAACAGAATGACATAAGTAGACAAGCTCTGCATAACAGAATGACATTAGTAGACAAGTCCTGCATAACAGAATGACATTAGTAGACAAGCCCTGCATAACAGAATGACATAAGTAGACAAGCCTTCTATAACAGAATGACATTAGTAGACAAGCCCTGCATAACAGAATGACATTAGTAGACAAGCCCTGCATAATAGAATGACATTAGTAGACAAACCTGTATAACAGAATAACATTAGTAGACAAGCCTGTATAACATAATGACAATAGTAGACAAGCCCTGCATAATAGAATGACATTAGTAGACAAGCCCTGCATAACAGAATGAAATAAGTAGACAAACCCTGCATAACAGAATGACATAAGTAGACAAGCCCTCTATAACAGAATGACATTAGTAGACAAGCCCTGCATAATAGAATGACATTAGTAGATAAGCCCTGCATAACAGAATGACATAAGTAGACAAGCCCTCTATAACAGAATGACATTAATACAAACTGTCAATCTTGTCAGTAATCTGATTTTCTCAATTTAAAAATCGGTTTTGGTTTAAACATATTTTGTTTCCATATTATACGACATGCATATATAAATAGTACAAAGTTAATAGGATTGGAACGAAAGAAAATCTTATAAAGTTCCTCTTCATGGTAACAAATGCAATTGATGTTGGCGGTTAATACAGTTTAACATCGAAATGGCGATATTTTTTATTATTTGTCTTATTTTGCTTAAAAGGGAAAAAAAACTATTCAAACATGTCTTAGAGAGAAAAAAAATGGGGAAAAACAACATGGAACTCTTGGGTGACTCAACATTTGAGCTCCTGAACAAGGGAAGTAGCATAATAAAAATGTATAATAAATTTAAAAATGTTTACTTGCTAATAAAATATAGCCACATTAATTTTGTTTGGTAAGAGACCAGTGGATCTCCAAAAACAATTGTTTTGAATGAAATGGTGCATAAGGGTGCTAGTGCATGCATAAGTGCCTCCCTACTTATTTGGTATATCGGAAAATTGAAGATAAAATGATGGGTATTTTCAATTCTCAAACAGCAACATAGTGGGGAATAAACAGTGTTCTTTATGAACAGATTGTGATTTCTTATGTAGACGAGAATGGAGTAATTGTGCTTTTCTACTGCCAAGGCTTAAGGTAGGCGTCATCATAGGGTCCACAGCCTGTCCGGTCATTGCACAATTAAAGAGGAAAGCATAGTGACAAACTGTAAATGGGTCCACCACCAAGCATGCAGTGCGTTGCAAAATGACAGGGTCATAACCTCTTTTGATAAACCTTTTAACAAGTTTAACAAAGATAGTATGAAAGTGATCATGACAAAGGATCTTACGAAGTTTATAAATCGCGTTACCATACAAGTCGGGTTGTGATAGTCCTTGTCACAGAAGAGTTCTTAAATTACTTTTATATTTGGAAAGAAGATCAGGGTTACGATAATAACATTTTGCAAAGTTTTTACGAAGATTATGGTAACGGTAGCCCTGATGGAGTAGCTTTTTAGTTATACAAAGATTACGAATATTTACGTCCTCAACTCGAGTACAAGCTGCACCTGGGGTCTTCCTCCACCAATGGAAGCTGGAAAGTCGCCATATGGCCTTAGCTGTTGGTGCGACTATAAAATCCAATTCAATCAATCGAGTACAAGCTCTAGAAAAACGAATAAGCAGACCCCGTAAGAAGTGGCTCGGGGAACATCCCCATCTAAATGGGGATAATTACCAATATCAAAATTAAAATCATCTCTTTTGTCATATATTTTGCTGATTATTTCACCATTTTCAATAGAGATGTAAATCGAGAAAAAGAAGCGTTAGTATCGGAAATATTAGCTGTGTTAAGTTGAAGTTCTTTAGGGTATATATTATTAACCATAGTAGAAAAGAAAGGGTTGTCAATGTTCAATATGTCACCCAGATACACATGGAAAGTGATATCACACTGATACATCATCATAACATGGAAGGGGACATCACACTGATACATCATCATAACATGGAACGGGAAATCACACTGATACATCATCATAACATGGAAGGGGACATCACACTGATACATCATCATAACATGGAAAGTGACATCACACTGATACATCATCATAACATGGAAGGGGACATCACACTGATACATCATCATAACATGGAAGGGGACATCACACTGATACATCATCATAACATGGAAGGTGACATCACACTGATACATCATCATAACATGGAAGGTGATATCACACTGATACATCATCATATCATGGAAGGTGATATCACACTGATACATCATCATAACATGGAAGGTGATATCACACTGATACATCATCATAACATGGAAGGTGATATCACACTGATACATCATCATATCATGGAAGGTGATATCACACTGATACATCATCATAACATGGAAGGTGATATCACACTGATACATCATCATAACATGGAAGGTGATATCACACTGATACATCATCACACTGTTATATCATGTTGATATCATGCTGATATATATTATACCCACCCACACCATAAACATGGATGGTGATATCACACTGATACATCTAATACTGCCATCATAACATGGAAGGGGACATCACACTGTTATATCAAGTTGATATCAAGTTGATATCATGCTGATATATATTATACCCACCCACACCATAAACATGGAAAGTGATATCACACTGATATATCTTAATTCCCCACCATAAACATGGAAGTTGATATCATGCTGATATATCTTAATTCCCCCAAAATAAACATGGATGTTGATATCATGCTGATTTATAGTATACCCACCAACACCATAAACATGGAAAGTGATATCACACTGATATATCTTAATTCCCCACCATAAACATGAAAATTTTATTGGCATAATTAACAATAGGGTGAGACCACAAGTTCTAAAGGTGGGTTCTCACTTTCACAATTTTCATATCAAGGTAAGGAAAAAGTGGGGGTTGGAAAGTGAGAATCTATTGTTATGACTTAACAACGGAATTAACTGGCGATAATTGCTGCAAAGTGATATACTCACTAGGGGTAAATGGATTCTCGACGAAAACCAGTCACGGTTGCGCATGCATGACGAAAAGTCAATACTGCCTATATTATGTAGTTATTTTGTATAAATCTGTCACGGTGTCCCGACGATTGCAATTCTAATGTCACTGTTTCTCCCTTACAGCGTCACGGATTTTCTACGATAATTACAGGGTTGATTAATGGAGGGAATCGTAGATACCAATAGATTTGAGAGTGTGATGGACGTTTCTTTTGAGGAAGGATCTTCCATGTAAGCATCTATGGAAGATGAAAGTGATGAGTCCACCTTAAGGCTGCGTACAGCTAAATATAGCCTGGCTTAAGCCCCGCCTTTTGTTGTGTACATTTCAGTACAGAAGTGAAAGTTCAAAGAGGTCAGCAGATATAACTTTGAAATATTCAATATGCATTTTCAGGAAGGATAAACTATAGGTAAAATAATCCCCATCAGCTAGGATCATGAAATTAAATATAAAAATATTTTTTCATGTTTTTGAAAATTTAACATCCATTGAAATTGCATGTCAATATTCAGTGCGGATTCAATAGTGTTTGTAAACACAGACATGTGCAGTGAGGTTGAGCTGGAAAAGTTGTCTTTTTCACACTTTCAAAGGCTTTGTGATGGAAATATCTATGAAATAAGGTAATTTAAAGAAAATCTGGTGTATAATTCTTGAGATATTAGCTGACAGGTGCCACAGTAGGTCTATGGAAAAGTATTTAGTTTTCTGCAACCTTAAAATCGAGTTTAGACAAGGTGAGTTTTTTTACATAAAAAATGTGATGTATGGAAAGGCGTATTGGCTTTTATTAATAACATCATTTGGTAATATTCACCTATTAGAATAGGCGATATCAACACAATTTAATGGTGTTTACAAAGGCAATAATGATGATTGTGTTCATAGTTTTAAATTGTTCTCCTACTGAACAGTAGGCAGCTATGTGTACGCACGTAGACTCGTAAAGTTGGTATGAATCACACTATGTATCGTTTCCGTGTATGCTAAATGGAATAGTTTTATGATTAATCCCGTAATTTGATTCAACTGTCTATATTTATTTTTTTTTCCATTCCCTGTGACTTTCGATACATTGTCTTACCGCTTATGTACATGATGAAAACCACAGAGAATAATGTTTGCATCTGCTAGTAAGACTGAAAAGAGAAAAATCATCAATGAGTAACCGTTACATTACAAATGTTGTCGTCGAGACGCCGTGACGCTTTCAGGGAGAAACCATGACATGCCTTTTTTTTTAAAAAACAGTTCTTTTTAACCCTATGATAAACAATATAAACTAATTATTATTTTCTGCAGGTTTGTATACATGTTTTGATAAGCATAATGTATTAAAGTGCTATACGTCATATAGAGCCCTGGTTATATTGATGATATGGGTGGGGGTGGGGAAGAAATAGGCTGGCCCTTTATTTTTCCCTACTGATCATGTACACATAAATTAAGATATTGGAGTGGGTGGAGAAAGAAACAGTCTGGCCCAGTCATTTGTTCATAAATTAAAATACACATTAGTGTTATATATTGATGTTATGTGGGAAAGAAAAAATGCGGTTCACTCTTTTCCCCCATCTAAATTCATAACTGTCAAGGCTCAGTGGAAGTGTGAGATAGGGGTTAGGATGTGAAGCCCTCTGAATTTCATAAATTTTAGTTGAGAGGTATCATATGATCATACATTGTACTGGGGCTCAATCTCAATGATAGTATGGTCTAAAAATAAATTGAAACGGTCGATGATATCGGACAAACAGTTCATTACTTACACGGCATATATACAAAAGTATACGTATATTATGTCGGACATTGTTTAGAGTGGGTTACACAATATATGACGTCATTGAGATTTAGCCAAGATATATCCCTATTTCTTCATTTAAAGGGGTTGATGCATTATTTTCAAACACAGTTTATCTTAAAGAGTTCTGAAAAACTTGGAAAAAGCTGAAAGAATTATCAAAATGCCATGAAAAATAAAGGAGACATGACCTATTGAAAATTTGCAAAGAACATAAATGGAGGCGGCCATCTTTGAACGATGACATCATCGCGCCGTTTTACCATATATGGCATATCGATAAAATGTATTTTAAAGCAAAGAAAATCACTGCAAATGAAAAATAATACTAAAATGTGTACATTTTACATTTTTATATTTATTTTTAATCAATTTGCAGTGGTTTTCTTTGCTTTAAAATACATTTTGTCAATATGCCATATATGGTAAAATGGCGCGATGACGTCATCGTTCAAAGATGGCCGCCTCCATTTATGTTCTTCGCAAATTTTCAATAGGTCATATCTCCTTAATTTTTCAAGGCATTTTGATAATTCTTTCAGCTTTTTTCAAGTTTTTCAGAGCCCTTTAAAATAAACTGTGTTTGGAAATAGTGCATCAACCCCTTTAAGTCTCACAATATACTGAAGTGATACGGAAATCCTGGATAAACTATACTTAATTGTTTAGATTTTTGCTATAAAATGTACTGAATTTTATTTAAAATCCGCAGACAAAAATCATTTTGGTAAAATTTTCAAAATGCGCGAGATCGTAAAAGGTATGCGTATGAGCGCGATTTGACACCAAAATGCGTGTCTCAAGCCCAGTACATGATACTTGACAGGTTTGTAAATTGTGTACTCATGAATTAAAAATACACAAATGTTATTTCCTGCAAATGGAACGGGGAGAAATAGGCCAGGCCATTCTTTCTCCCCGTCGTCATGTACTTTTAAATTAAAATTTGAGGTTTTATTGCTGGTATTAGGCGGGGGAAAATAAATAGGCTGACCCATTCCCAGGGAAAGAACTGGGCCAGAGAAAAGAAGTGTCCACTATACCGGGTAAAAGTAGTCAATACCACAAAAGTGTCCTACCTGTGACTGACAGCTATGCAAGCGGCACAACACACCATGTCATGTGTGCCACAGTACATGTCTATGCCTTTACCCTGGTGTATCGGGCATTTCTCTTTGGGAAGGAGTGGGCTGCCACCTTGTTGTCCTTTGGCCGTAGTTTGGACGCCATCAAGGAGTTGGTGATCTCTCATCCTCTCAAATCTGTTATGAAACTTGAGGCATGTGGAACAAAGGCTTTCATTACACTCCACACAGAACTTGATGGCTTCAACATTCTGCCTTTCATTTGAACAAGGGGAGCATGAAAAGACATAAATAATATCCGATCCTTTTTCTTTAGACACAGACTCTGATCCTCTCCAGGTCGCCATTTTAAATTTTGTGATGATCAAAGTTTATAAACATGGCCTATTTAATAAACAGATAATATAAAGTCACATGTTTAGCCTTATTTTGCTATGTACATCCTAATATTTGTGAAGGTCATATAGGTGTATGAACTGGATGGCCCACTAGCGGATCCAGTGGGGGGCGCACCCGGCGCGCGCCCCCCCTAAAAATTCCGGATCATACATGTATGTCCATGTTACTGTAGATAAAATATCAAACAATTTCGATGCACGCCCTCAGTATAAAAAAAATTCTCGCTCGCTCTACGCACAATGACTAATGAGTGGTTTAATTAACACATTGTTAAATCCTTTTATTTGAAAACAGACTTTTTTATTCATACATGTATGTCCATGTTACTGTTGATAAAATATCAAACAATTTCGATGCACGCCCTCAGTATAATTTTTTTTTTCGCTCGCTCGACGCATAATGGCTAATGAGTGGTTTAATTAACACATTGTTAAATCCTTTTATTTGAAAACGGACTTTTTTTATTCATACATGTATGTCCATGTTACTGTAGATAAAATATCAAACAATTTCGATGCACGCCCTCAGCATAAAAAAAATTCTCGCTCCCTTCGCTCGCTCTACGCATAATGACTAATGAGTGGTTTAATTAACACATTGTTAAATCCTTTTATTTGAAAACAGACTTTTTTTTCATACATGTATGTCCATGTTACTGTAGATAAAATATCAAACAATTTCGATGCACGCCCATAGTATACTTTTTGTTTTCGCTCGCTCGACGCATAATGGCTAATGAGTGGTTTAATTAACACATTGTTAAATCCATTTATTTGAAAACGTACTTTTTTATTCATACATGTATGTCCATGTTACTGTAGATAAAATATCAAACAATTGAGATGCACGCCCTCAGTAAAACAATTTTTTTTCGCTCGCTTCGCTCGCTCGACGCATTATGGCTAATGAGTGGTTTAATTTACACATTGTTAACTCCTTTTCTTTGAAAACGGACTTTTTTACCCTATCAATGCACTACCACAACCGTTTTATGAGGCTAGAAACGGACCCGAAAATTGACCAAAATCTTACGCCCCCCCTAAGCTGAAATCCTGGATCCGCCTCTGTGGCCATATCCCACCCACACCCCCAGAGTATGTTTTGCTCTTCTCTCCCCAGTATTTCGTGTTGATACCCACACTTCCGCCCCATCCCATAGAAAAGAAGTAGCATAACAACATCAAACACCTTCTCTCCTCCCCCGCCAACAAAAATGTATTATCAAAATGAATATTGAACATGTTCACTTGCTCCTCCCCCTTTCCCCCTCAGCGCACCCCCAGTATTTGAAGTGTGCGACCGGGTATTTATGCAGACATGTATTTGCACTGAAACTCGACACTTGATTAATATTCAGGTTGTTATTGATATGGCATTACTATCAGTTAACCATAAAGCAGATAAATAATATTTGATACTGAATGATAAAGTTAACTAAATTGCCGAGATAGGACCGTCCAGACAACACTTTTAACATTTAAATCCTCAAGAAAAAAAAGGTCACAAGCTGGGAATATTCACTAAAACAAAATCAAGAATATATAGTCAAATATGCTACCACTGCCCAGAGTATGAAAAGTAGTGTACTGCTCATGTCATAATAAGTGACTCTGTGGTCGAGAGGGTAAAGATGCTGCGTATGAAACCTTCTTACATCTCACCGCTGCAGGTTCGAATCCCACTGGGAACTCGACTTGTGAGAAAGTGTTGATTCTTACCGATGGTGGGAGATGTACAGTACTAGTTTTACCCAGGAATAAGTAGGTGGTATGCCTCCACCACTGAACAATCAACCGTCATACATAGCCTAAAACGTGCTGAAAATTAACGTTAACACCAACCAAACAAATACTCAAAGCATAGCTTGGCATGGTATGAAGAGTAAACTGCCACTGAAATAACATAATTGAACTGAATTGTTATTAAACTGCTCGTCAAAACTTTACGGGTTATTGCAAGCCACCACAGAGAGGGGAAGGATACAAAGGAATTTAACTCTATTAAATAGATTCTTGTTCTTTAACATGCTCGGAGGATAGCCTCCAATACAGGGGACAGCCTGACTTACATCCCCATTTCGACAACCAAGGTTAATGGAAATGTCTTGCCTAATGACACACCAAAGAACCAATCGATACCGGCCAGGCTCAAACCCGTGATCTCCAGATGGAGAGTCTACTGTGATATCTACGGGCCAACGTGATCCCAGATAATAACAAGATAACTGTTAAGAAGTAAAGTAGTCCAAATGTTAATATCTCAAATGGCAGTACAAACACATACAAAAGTTAAGTGACGTGAATAAATTGCACAATATTTTGAATATATACCCTATACGCCTGTTTAAAAATTCTGCTGGGGCAAGTTTCAATGAGACTTTTTTGTTTTGTTTTTAGCTCTACTGGCCAAGGGCCAGCAGAGCTTATGGGATGGCGAGTTATCCGTCGTCAGTCGTCCGTCCGTCGTCTGTTAACTTTTGTCTCGTTAAGACAATAGGGCCTTCATTTTTCATCCAATCTTTACCAAACTTAAACAGATTGTTTATATCAATGAAAGCTCGGACAAGTTAGAAAACCAGCCAGATCGAACCAGTAACAGCAGAGTTATGGCCCTTGATTTAGTTAAAAATCCTATATTTTGCCTCGTTAAGACGATAGGGCCTTCATTTTTCATCCAATCTTTACCAAACTTTATCAGATTGTTAATATCAATGATAGCTCGGACAAGTTCGAAAACCAGCCAGATCGGACAGGTAACAGCGGAGTTATGGCCCTTGATTTAGTTAAAAATGCTATATTTTGCCTCGGTTAAGACAATAGGGCTTTCATTTTTCATCCGATCCTTACCAAACTTTAACAGATTGTTAATATTAATGAAAGCTCAGACAAGTTCGAAAACCAGCCAGATCGACCCAGTAACAGCAGAGTTACGGCCCTTGATTGAGTTAAAAATGCTATATTTTGCCTCGTTAAGACGATAGGGCCTTCATTTTTCATCCAATCTTTACCAAACTATATCAGATTGTTGATATCAATGATAGCTCAGACAAGTTTGAAAACCAGCCAGATCGGACTGGTAACAGCGGAGTTATGGCCCTTGATTTAGTTAAAAATGCTATATTTTGCCTCGTTAAGACAATAGGGCTTTCATTTTTCATCCGATCTTTACCAAACTTATTGTTAATATCAATGAAAGCTCGGACAAATTCAAAAACCAGCCAGATCAGACCAGTAACTGCGGAGTTACAGCCCTTGATTTAGTTAAAAATGCTATATTTTGTCTTGTTAAGACGATATGGCGTTTGTTTTTCATCTGATCTTTACCAAACTTTATCAGATTGTTAATGTCAATGAAAGCTCGGTCAAGTTTGAAAACCAGCCAGATCGGACCAGTAACAGCGGAGTAAATGGCCCTTGATTTTGTTAAAAATACTATAATTTGCCTTGTCATACGATAGGGGCTTCATTTTGCATCTGCTTTACCAAACTTTATCAGAATGTTAATATCAATGAAAGCTCGGACAAGTTTGAAAACCATTCATATCGGACTAGTAACAGCGGAGTTATGGCCCTTGATTTAGTTCAAAATGCTACATTTTGCCCCGTTAAGACGATAGGGGCTTCATTGTTCATCCGATCTTTACCAAACTTTATCAGATTGTTAATGTCAATGAAAGCTCGGTCAAGTTCGAAAACCAGCCAGTTCGGACCAGTAACAGCGGAGTTGCCCTTGATTTTGTTAAAAATGCTATAATTTGCCTCGTCATACGATAGGGCCTTCATTTTGCATCTGATCTTTGCCAAACTTTACCAGATTTTATGACTCTTTTTTCATTTTTTTTTTTTGAATATTTTTTTTTTTTGATTTCTTTTTTTTTTTGAATTTATTTTAGCTCTATGTTGGACCAGTCGGACAAGTAACAGAGGAGTTATGGCTCTTGATCTAGTTAAAAATGCTTTATTTTGCCTCGTTAATACGGTAGGGCATTCATTTATCATCTGATCTTTACCAGATTCTTTAGTTATGGCACTTGATTTAGTCAAAAAGCTGTTTTTTGCCCGAAACTTTAAAAAAAACGTAAATGGCAGTCACTCGCTTCATTGATGTTATAAGAGCCATGTTAGCCAGTAGAGCGTCCACAGGCCCTCTTGGGCCTCTTGTTTTTACATATTATACCTCTAAAATGTTTGGAGATGCATTTTCTAAACTAGACCGCAAGTCAGACTACTGGCAAGTGTATTTTCTCTGAACTAGACCTGAAGTCAGGCTACTGGCAAGTGTATTTTCTTTGAAACTAGACCTAAAATCAAGCTACTGGCAAGTGTATTTTCTCTAAACTAGACCTGAAGTCCGGCTACTGGCAAGTGTATTTTCTTAAAACTAGACCTCAAGTCAGGCTTCTGGCAAGTGTATTTTCTCTAAACTAGACCTGAAGTCCGGCTACTGGCAAGTGTATTTTCTTTGAAACTAGACCTAAGGTCAAGCTACTGTCAAGTGTATTTTCTCTAAACTAGACTACAAGTCAGGTTACTGTCAAGTGTATTTTCTGAAAACTAGACCTCAAGTCAGGCTTCTGGCAAGTGTATTTTCTCTAAACTAGACCTGAAGTCAGGCTACTGGCAAGTGTATTTTCTCTAAACTAGACCACAAGTCAGGCTACTGGCAAGTGTATTTTCTCTAAACTAGAACTCAAGTCAGGCTACTGGCAAGTGTATTTTCTCTAAACTAGACCTCAAGCCAGGCTACTGACAAGTGTATTTTCTCTAAACTAGACTGCAAGTCAGGCTACTGGCAAGTGTATTTTCTCTAAACTAGACCTAAAATCAGGCTACTAGCAAGTGTATTTTCTCTAAACTAGACCTCAAGTCAGGCCACTGGCAAGTGTATTTTCTCTAAACTAGACCTCAAGCCAGGCTACTGGCAAGTGTATTTTCTTAACTAGACCTCAAGTCAGGCTACTGGCAAGTGTATTTTCTCTAAACTAGACATGAAGACAGACTACTGGCAAGTGTATTTACTCTAAACTAAACCTCAAGTCAGGCTACTGGCAAGTGCATTTTCTCTAAACTAGACCTCAAGTCAGGCTACTGGCAATGGTATTTTTTATCTAAACTAGACCTCAAGTCAGGCTACTGGCTAGTGTATTTTCTCTAAACTAGACCTCAAGTCAGGCTACTGGCAAGTGCATTTTCTAAACTAGACCTCAAGTCGGGGTACTGACAAGTGTATTTTCTCTAAACTAGACAAGCCAGGCTACTGGCAAGTGTATTTTCTTAACTAGACCTGAAGTCAGGCTACTGGCAAGTGTATTTTCTCTAAACTAGACCTCAAGTCAGGCTAGTGGCAAGTGTATTTTCTCTAAACTAGACCTGAAGTCAGGCTACTGGCAAGTGTATTTTCTCTTAACTAGACCTCAAGCCAGGCTACTGGCAAGTGTATTCTCTTATCTAGACCTCAAGCCAGGCTACTGGCAAGTGTATTTTCTCTAAACTAGACTGCAAGTCAGGCTACTGGTAAGTGTATTTTCTCTTAACTAGACCTCAAGTCAGGCTACTGGCAAGTGTTTTTTCTCTAAACTAGACCTGAAGTCAGGATACTGGCAAGTGTATTTTCTTAACTAGACCTCAAGTCATGCTACTGGCAAGTGTATTTTCTCTTAACTAGACCTCAAGTCAGGCTACTGGCAAGTGTATTTTCTCTAAACTAGACCTCAAGCCACTGGCTACTGGCAAGTGTATTTTCTCTAAACTAGACCTCAAGTCAGGCTACTGGCAAGTGTATTTTCTCTAAACTAGACCTCAAGTCAGGCTACTGGCAAGTGTATTTTCTCTAAACTAGACCTCAAGCCAGGCTACTGGCAAGTGTATTTTCTCTAAACTAGACTGCAAGTCCGGCTACTGGCAAGTGTATTTTCTCTAAACTAGACCTCAAGTCAGGCTACTGGCAAGTGTATTTTCTCTAAACTAGACCTCACATCAGGCTACTGGCAAGTGTATTTTCTCTAAACTAGACCTCAAGCCAGGCTACTGGCAAGTGTATTTTCTTAACTAGACCTGAAGTGAGGCTACTGGCAAGTGTATTTTCTCTAAACTAGACCTGAAGTCAGGCTACTGGCAAGTGTATTTTCTCTTAACTAGACCTCAAGCCAGGCTACTGGCAAGTGTATTCTCTTATCTAGACCTCAAGCCAGGCTACTGGCAAGTGTATTTTCTCTAAACTAGACTGCAAGTCAGGCTACTGGTAAGTGTATTTTCTCTTAACTAGACCTCAAGTCGGGCTACTGGCAAGTGTTTTTTCTCTAAACTAGACCTGAAGTCAGGATACTGGCAAGTGTATTTTCTTAACTAGACCTCAAGTCATGCTACTGGCAAGTGTATTTTCTCTTAACTAGACCTCAAGTCAGGCTACTGGCAAGTGTATTTTCTCTAAACTAGACCTCAAGCCACTGGCTACTGGCAAGTGTATTTTCTCTAAACTAGACCTCAAGTCAGGCTACTGGCAAGTGTATTTTCTCTAAACTAGACCTCAAGTCAGGCTACTGGCAAGTGTATTTTCTCTAAACTAGACCTCAAGCCAGGCTACTGGCAAGTGTATTTTCTCTAAACTAGACTGCAAGTCCGGCTACTGGCAAGTGTATTTTCTCTAAACTAGACCTCAAGTCAGGCTACTGGCAAGTGTATTTTCTCTAAACTAGACCTCACATCAGGCTACTGGCAAGTGTATTTTCTCTAAACTAGACCTCAAGCCAGGCTACTGGCAAGTGTATTTTCTTAACTAGACCTGAAGTGAGGCTACTGGCAAGTGTATTTTCTCTAAACTAGACCTCAAGCCAGGCTACTGGCAAGTGTATTTTCTTAACTAGACCTGAAGTGAGGCTACTGGCAAGTGTATTTTCTCTAAACTAGACCTCAAGTCAGGCTACTGGCAAGTGTATTTTCTTAACTAGACCTGAAGTCAAGCTACTGGCAAGTGTATTTTCTCTAAACTAGACCTCAAGCCACTGGCTACTGGCAAGTGTATTTTCTCTAAACTAGACTGCAAGTCAGGCTACTGGCAAGTGTATTTTCTCTAAACTAGACCTCAAGCCACTGGCTACTGGCAAGTGTATTTTCTCTAAACTAGACTGCAAGTCAGGCTACTGGCAAGTGTATTTTCTCTAAACTAGACCTCAAGCCAGGCTACTGGCAAGTGTATTTTCTCTAAACTAGACTGCAAGTCAGGCTACTGGCAAGTGTATTTTCTCTAAACTAGACCTCAAGCCAGGCTACTGGCAAGTGTATTTTCTCTAAACTAGACTGCAAGTCAGGCTACTGGCAAGTGTATTTTCTCTAAACTAGACCTCAAGTCAGGCTACTGGCAAGTGTATTTTCTCTAAACTAGACCTCAAGCCACTGGCTACTGGCAAGTGTGTATTTTCTCTAAACTAGACCTCAAGTCAGGCTACTGGCAAGTGTATTTTCTCTAAACTAGACCTGAAGTCAGGCTACTGGCAAGTGTATTTTCTCTAAACTAGACCTCAAGTCAGGCTACTGGCAAGTGTATTTTCTCTAGACTAGACCTCAAGCCAGGCTACTGGCAAGTGTATTTTCTCTAAACTAGACTGCAAGTGAGGCTACTGGCTAGTGTATTTTCTCTAAACTAGACTTCAAGTCACTGGCTACTGGCAAGTGTATTTTCTCTAAACTAGACCTCAAGTCAGGCTACTGGCAAGTGTATTTTCTCTAAACTAGTCCTCAAGTCAGGCTACTGGCAAATGTATTTTCTCTAAACTAGACCTCAAGTCAGGCTACTTGCAAGTGTATTTTCTCTAAACTAGACCTCAAGCCACTGGCTACTGGCAAGTGTATTTTCTCTAAACTAGACCTCAAGTCAGGCTACTGGCAAGTGTATTTTCTCTAAACTAGTCCTCAAGTCAGGCTACTGGCAAATGTATTTTCTCTAAACTAGACCTCAAGTCAGGCTACTTGCAAGTGTATTTTCTCTAAACTAGACCTCAAGTCAGGCTACTGGCAAGTGTATTTTCTCTAAACTAGACCTCACGTCAGGCTACTGGCAAGTGTATTTTCTCTAAACTAGACCTCATGTCAGGCTACTGGCAAGTGTATTTTCTCTAAACTAGACCTCAAGCCAGGCTACTGGCAAGTGTATTTTCTCTAAACTAGACCTCACATCAGGCTACTGGCAAGTGTATTTTCTCTAAACTAGACCTCAAGCCAGGCTACTGGCAAGTGTATTTTCTCTAAACTAGACCTTAAATCAGGCTACTGGCAAGTGTATTTTCTCAAAACTAAGTCAGGATACTTACTGGCAAGTATAATTTCGGGAACAAGGGGTGTGGGGAGCGTTTATAAAGGAGTGGGGTGGGCGTTTAAAAGTGGGTATTTCACATTGCCGTACAAACACATACAAAAGTTAAGGTGAATGTTTTCTCATTAAATAGCAAAGTTAAAAGTAGGATAAGTATACAAACAACTAAATATTTTTACATGAAACTTACAGTATATCACATAATTATTATGAACATCATATGTTTTTAAAAATGCAGAATACAAAGAATCTAGGAAGAATTATAACTCATCAATATCAGACTGTTTTTTACATATAACTTTCAACATATTACCTTGATATCCTTGTCTCGGTTGTGTCAGCCATTAAAAAGTAAAAAAATATGTATAAAGTATCACCTGTCTTGAAATCATACATTTTAGTTCTGCATTGATTATGAACATTGATTTTGTTTCTTTAAAAACGACATTGACAGGATTATTTGAGATTTTAATTGATAGCACCTATCAAGGTAAGGATATCATATTGCAAGCATTATTGTAAAATTAGATTTATACGTTGGGTTCTAATTCCTGTTGGTTTCACTTTGAAGTGCTCTATTCAAACTGCTTTATTTATACAATTTAGTTTTGAAATCATTTTTTTGTTTCTAACTTAGGGTAGTAAGATGAGGTGCTGCATTTTTTGTTTCTAACTAGGGTAATAAGATGAGGTGCTGCAAGTTTCATGTAAAAATTTGAGATATCCAACTTCGGATCTTTTCTTCCAGGGAACATAATCCTTAATTTATAACATCAGCAACAAGTGTACAATATATTTCATAAAGAATCTAGAGGCAGTTGTTCAAGGTTAAGGTTTATTTGAAGCTTTATATCTCCAAAACCGTCAAAGATATAGCTTTGAAACTCTGTATGTATCATACATGTACTGGGCTTAGGCCTAACTCCCTAACCAAGCCCCACACTACCAGTGACTTTGACCTTCAAATTGTACTGTGCTCTAAAACAGGTAACATATTTACAAGAGTGTATAATCTTACTCTCTCTATTTTCACCTGTTTAATAATTATTTGTTTGTTTTTGTGTTCTTCTCCAACTTTTGCATTATATGAAACTTAATAGGTATTGTGCCATCATTTATTTGTTGAACAAACCAATCCTGTTTATAATTGTACATGTTATAGACAATAAAATATTTGTATTTGTATTTCACTTAATGATTATTTTTTTCTGGTTTTGGTATGTGTTGTTGAAGCTGGATATCGCCAAAGGTTGGTCTATAGCGTGGTAAGGGGAGACATTTTTTTACATGGCATAAATCCATTGCAGTAAAGACTCTTTTTTTTTTTTTATCTTCTATTAAATCAGATTTTAATCAAGTTGTATTGGGTTTTACGGCTCACCAGTTGACACAAAAAGGTTATATAGCGCCGACGGGAATGAACATTTCAGACTCCCCCTCCATTTACATAGAGATAAAAATATGCAGAATGGGCCTAGAACCTTGTCAGGAGAGGGGGCAGGCATGATTTTATCCCTCTGCCTGGGTAAGCGATGACCCTATTCTTGCCGGGAACCACATGGACATTTTTTAGTTAAATTGGTACAAATAAAACATGAACAAGACAAATATTGCATTCGTTCTTTTAATTTGTGCAATCTAACAAACAATTATTCATTAACAAAATATAAAATTAAACATTTATTTGCATAGTAAAAATGTATCAAATCTGCATAATGTAAATACCTGATTAAAAGTGACAACACCGTCATCTTACGATACAGATGTGCACTTTTAAGTGTGTTTATAGGAACTTGATTCTAAAAATAAATTACTCAACAAATCGTAAACATCTATACAATATGTTATATCGTGCCGAACCAAAGTCCGGTGGGCACTGCGTTTCAATTCACACAGTTTTCATTCCTTTGGTCACCTTGGTTTGTTTTTTATACATGAATTAAAAACCTGAGAAACCTTTCAGAACTAAACATTGTTATAAGACCTGCACTATCCAAATTTCACTTTAAAACTGTTCTTCCAAACTCCATGTGTTGAGGTCATAAAAAAAGTTTATAGATTTATTCACGGGTACTTAAAATACCCATAACTGAATATGCGTAAAATGAATTAAGTGTTAGAAACGGTAACAACTACCTGGTTGGTAAAGGCGTTTATAGTGTAGTTATGCGAATCCGAACTCTATATGCAAGTTGCATACATACCTTATTGATAGTATGCTTAGTAAAATTTGCCTTATTGCATAATGAACCCAAGAACTAAAATGTGTAAACCGCAGCACAATTGTACAAGGAACCAGTTTGAGAACTAAAACTAAACCATAAAACTAACACTGAAACTAATGTAACAGCTTCGAGGGATTTTGAGTCCAACATTTATACATGTCCAAATTGCATGTATTATTAACCATGAATTACATGACGTGTAACTTGAATACTTTGAATACATGTAGCCTTATTTGAAGGAAAAAATGCTTTATACACCTTCATTCCTGTTTTTACCGGTAACTGTATTTACATGATGTAGCAGGACAGACTGCACTAAATCTATGTATTTTGGTTTCAGGATCCCCTGATTAATTCATTCCTGCCTGCTGTCCTGTATATCAGCTGTTTATCAGGGCAGACTGCACTAAATCTATGTATTTTGGTTACAGGATCTCCTGATTCTCTCCTGCCTGCTGTCCTGTACTATCAGCACTGTAGCAGGGCAGACTGCACTAAATATGTGTATTTTTGTTACAGGATCCCCTGATTCTCTCCTGCCTGCTGTCCTGTATATCAGCACTACAGCAGGGCAGACTGAACTAAATCTATGTATTTTGGTTTCAGGATCCCCTGATTAATTCTTTCCTGCCTGCTGTCCTGTATATCAGCTGTTTATCAGGGCAGACTGCACTAAATCTATGTATTTTGGTTACAGGATCCCCTGATTAATTCTTTCCTGCCTGCTGTCCTGTATATCAGCTGTTTATCAGGGCAGACTGCACTAAATCTATGTATTTTGGTTACAGGATCCCCTGATTCTCTCCTGCCTGCTGTCCTGTATATCAGCACTACAGCAGGGCAGACTGAACTAAATCTATGTATTTTGGTTACAGGATCCCCATATTTTCTCCTGCCTGCTGTCATTTATATCAGCACTGTAGTAGGGCAGACTGCATTAAATCTGTGTATTTTGATTACAGGATCCCCTGATTCTCTTCTGCCTGCTGTCCTGTATATCAGCACTACAGCAGGGCAGACTGAACTAAATCTATGTATTTTGGTTACAGGATCCCCATATTTTCTCCTGCCTGCTGTCATTTATATCAGCACTGTAGTAGGGCAGACTGAATTAAATCTATGTATTTTGGTTACAGGATCCCCTGATTCTCTCCTGCCTGCTGTCCTGTATATCAGCACTACAGCAGGGCAGACTGAACTAAATCTATGTATTTTGGTTACAGGATCCCCATATTTTCTCCTGCCTGCTGTCATTTATATCAGCACTGTAGTAGGGCAGACTGCATTAAATCTGTGTATTTTGATTACAGGATCCCCTGATTCTCTCCTGCCTACCGTCCTCTATATCAGCTCTGCAGCAGGGCAGACTGCACTAATCTATGTATTTTGGTTACAGGATCCCCTGATTCTCTCCTGCCTACCATCCTCTATATCAGCTCTGCAGCAGGGCAGACTGCACTAATCTATGTATTTTGATTACAGGATCCCCTGATTCTCTCCTGCCTACCGTCCTCTATATCAGCTCTGCAGCAGGGCAGACTGCACTAAATCTATGTATTTTTGTTACAAGATCCCCTGATTCTCTCCTGCCTACTGTCCTGTATATCAGCTCTGCAGCAGGGCAGACTGCACTAATCTGTGTATTTTGATTACAGGATCCCCTGATTCTCTCCTGCCTGCTGTCCTGTATATCAGCTCTGCAGCAGGGCAGACTGCACTAATCTGTGTATTTTGATTACAGGATCCCCTGATTCTCTCCTGCCTACCGTCCTCTATATCAGCTCTGCAGCAGGGCAGACTGCACTAAATCTATGTATTTTTGTTACAAGATCCCCTGATTCTCTCCTGCCTACTGTCCTGTATATCAGCTCTGCAGCAGGGCAGACTGCACTAATCTGTGTATTTTGATTACAGGATCCCCTGATTCTCTCCTGCCTGCTGTCCTGTATATCAGCTCTGCAGCAGGGCAGACTGCACTAATCTGTGTATTTTGATTACAGGATCCCCTGATTCTCTCCTGCCTGCTGTCCTGTATATCTGCACTACAGCAGGGCAGACTGCACTAATCTGTGTATTTTGATTACAGGATCCCCTGATTCTCTCCTGCCTGCTGTCCTGTATATCTGCACTACAGCAGGGCAGACTGCACTAATCTGTGTATTTTGATTACAGGATCCCCTGATTCTCTCCTGCCTGCTGTCCTGTATATCTGCACTACAGCAGGGCAGACTGCACTAATCTGTGTATTTTGATTACAGGATCCCCTGATTCTCTCCTGCCTGCTGTCCTGTATATCTGCACTACAGCAGGGCAGACTGCACTAATCTGTGTATTTTGATTACAGGATCCCCTGATTCTCTCCTGCCTGCTGTCCTGTATATCAGCTCTGCAGCAGGGCAGACTGCACTAATCTGTGTATTTTGATTACAGGATCCCCTGATTCTCTCCTGCCTGCTGTCCTGTATATCTGCACTGTTCACATTCCTCAAGTACACACCAGAAACACTGCCAGCAGTTCTACAAAGAGTAAGTAGACATGTTTAGTAACATTACAGAGATGTTTCAGCCTATTGTGTACATCACTAACGCTCATCCCAGGTCAATATTTACTGACCGTTACCAGTGTTCTCTAATGTTCCCTGGGAAAGATCAATCAAGCGTCTGTAGTGCATCCCAATATGTACATTGTGTACATATATAATTGAAGAAAAGCATTTGGCTCAAGCAGGTGAGCAAACTTAAGCTTTAAATGTTGCAATCTTTTAACATACTGAAATGGCTTGACTTTTTCAAGCGAAACTTCAACATTTATGAATTTCTAGTAACAAAGTATACTTTGATTTAAAGGTCTTCTCCATGACAGAGTTGTCCTTTCTGTAATAAGTTGTAGCCCCTCTTTGTACAAAACATGTTGAGATATATCTGGAATACTTGGAATTTGGTGTGTATAATAGTATAGTATATAGGCAGTATTTTGATTATGCGATTCTTTTTCCTTCAGTTTATAATTGAAGAAAAGAATCTACAATTACGAAAAGTGAATGAGAAACGAATACATAACCCCATATTAAATTGCAGCATTATTGACCACTTACTGATAACCGATGACTAACTATCCCACATTCTCTAAAGTAAAAGTATAGTGATGAGCTGGCACTTAAAGAAAACACCATCACCATGTGACTTCTCTTTCAGATATTTTCCGCCGTTGTGTTCAACCAGACTGGCCAGACGAAATCAACACGCAGTAAAGCGGTGAAGAATGTTCGTCAACACGCCTGCTCTGGCCTCGTGAAGATGTGTAAACAGTACCAGGATCTAGTCTTTGTTAGTAACTGTCTTTAATTGTTAACTGCCTTTAGTAGTAAGTAACTGCCTCTAATAGTTAGTAACTACCTTTAATAGTTAGTAACTGCCTTTAATTGTTAGTAACTGCCTTTAATTGTTAGTAACCGCCTTTAATTGTTAGTAACTGCCTTTAATTGTTAGTAACCGCCTTTAATTGTTAGTAACTGCCTTTAATAGTTAGTAACTGCCTTTAGTTGTTATTAACTCACTTTAATAGTGAGTAGTGGCCTTTATTAGGTAGTAAATGTCTTTAATGGCTAGTAACTGACTTTAATTCATGGGCAGAACTACTAGACCTATAACATTCAATATTTGCAGGGTTTGGCTTTTGCTTGTACATTTCAATTTTCTCTTGAATTTTGCGAAACAAATGTAATTTAAATCTTATTGGATATCAAACATGGTAAATAGATGACTATTTAAATCGTAAACTGACATCATGTTGAAACTTGCAGACTTTTATCAAGGTTTCTTAAGACAATATCTTAAGAAAATGGCTGTGTTTTCTACTTGTCAAGTGAGAAAGTGTTGATTCTTACGGATGGCAGTAAATATACAGTACTGGTTATACACAGGAAAAATGGAGTGGTCTGGCTCTACCACAAAAGAGCGACCATCATATATGGCCTAACATGTGCTATAAATGACGTAAAATACCATTCAAACAACCAAATCTTTGTCTTACTGTGGATGAGGCTTGAAAGCCTATATTCTGAAAATATACATTTATCTCAAATACAGGTGGTATTACTGTTGATAGCTGTTAAACAGACACGTTTTCTGATGTTTATTCATTTAAATTAAGAATGAGATTAAGCCTGTAGGAGTTACCTCCCTTCCCACATTGTGGGTATATGATATAGGACTTTAATAATGTTGTGAATGCTTTTGTCTAATACCAATAGCAGCTATATTTGCTATATTTGCTATACAAACTTTATTTGCTATATTTGCGATACAAACCAGCTGTACAAACTTTACTTGTATATGTTTGATTCTGTGTCACTTCATGTATATTTCAGCCAGTATTTGGCCAGCTGTACAAACTTTACTTGTACATGTTTGATTCTGTGTCACTTCATGTATATTTCAGCCAGTATTTGACCACTCTCTCAGATGGAAAGGTGTATACTAGTGGAGGCTCTCATACTTATCAGGTAGGTGATGATGATGATGTTGATGATGATGATGATGATTATGATGATGAAGAGGAGGAGGAGGATGTTGGTGATGATGATGATGATGACGATGATGATCTCCCACAGATGTAGGAGAGGTGTATACTAGTGGAGGCTCTCATACTTATCAGGTAGGTGATGATGATAATGGTGATGATGATGATTATGATGATGTTGAGGAGGAGGAAGAGGAGGAGGAGGATGTCGGTGATGATGACGATGATGATGATCTAACACAGATGGAGGAGAGGTGTTCACTAGTGGAAGCTCTCATATCTACCTCCTTCATCTATAGGGCATGAGTATTCAAGGGAGATAATAATATTGTGAGTCCTAGTGGAGGCTCTCATACAATTTGTTTTTCAAAGCGTGGTGATAATGATGAGCATGTCTCCTTAATTGAAACCTTAATTGAAACCAGCAGCTCTCCTTAATTGAAACCAATCATTATTTCAGTAACCAGTTCAACAGTTTTGAGAAGCAGAGTTCCTTCCTTGAGGAAGTCATGAAACCAGTCAAAGAATTGTGGTTGTCCGAGGAATTCAACCAGTAAGATATCTGTGAAATGATTTATAAAATAAGTATTATAAATAGATTTGTTGACATTCTTTTAAATAATGAATTGTCTTGCTAATTCAAAACAAGGATCTTTTAAAAAACCTTTGTTCAAAAGGATTAGTTTTTAGTTTAAACATTTATTTTACATCAATTAGGCCTTAAAAAAAAATAGGTGTGTTTACGGTTTCCCAACCGACCCTAAATATTTTTAGCGAGATAGAAAAAATCTAATCTTAGCATCTAATCTGGATCCAAACTGTTTGCAAAGGTTATCAAGAAGTTGCCTTAGTACAAAAATGGCATAATATATGTGAACAATATATATAAAAAAAATATCTAAAAAAAACACTTTTTCCTACCTACCTACCCTAACTTTTTGACAGGGTGAAACCAGAAACACACATATATATTTTTTTTTAGGCCTTATAACGAAAGCTCTATGAACTTATTTTAATCACGCTCAATGTCTTCCTGGGTAGAACCAGTACTAAGCAAACGCAGATAAAGTGTCTTGCTCAGAGACACAACACATATGGTAATGGTAAAAGATTCTTGTCTACTCAAAACTGGGTTACAAGAGACATCGAAATATTCAATGATGACGAATTTCAGAATTTCTAACCTATTCTAGAAGACATAAATTTCTGCACAATTTACAACTTACGACACTATTATGTAACTGAAAAGTTTTAATTCTAATTTGAATTACAAACTAAGTCCATAATATATAAGTATACTAACATGTAAAGGAATTCATTTTGAGTCTTAACTAAGTATTCTCGTTTTGCAGGGCGTTTTGGTCCCCAGACAAGTTGATGTCGTACATTGGTTTGGACCAAGCTCCTGTAGAACCCAGCTCAGCAGACACGTGTGGTATAAACAGATCTCATGTGAGTATGCTTCTTAGTATGCTTCTTAATAACACGAATATTATAGTAGTGAACTTATCGTGACATGCAAGTGTCTTAATAACACGAATATTATAGTAGTGAACTTATCGTGACATGCAAGTGTCTTAATAACACGAATATTATAGTAGTGAACTTATCGTGACATGCAAGTGTCTTAATAACACGAATATTATAGTAGTGAGCTTATCGTGACATGCAAGTGTCTTAATAACACGAATATTATAGTAGTGAGCTTATCGTGACATGCAAGTGTCTTAATAACACGAATATTATAGTAGTGAACTTATCGTGACATGCAAGTGTCTTAATAACACGAATATTATAGTAGTGAGCTTATCGTGACATGCAAGTGTCTTAATAACACGAATATTATAGTAGTGAGCTTATCGTGACATGCAAGTGTCTTAATAACACTAATATTATAGTAGTGAACTTATCGTGACATGCAAGTGTCTTAATAACACGAATATTATAGTAGTGAGCTTATCGTGACATGCAAGTGTCTTAATAACACGAATATTATAGTAGTGAGCTTATCGTGACATGCAAGTGTCTTAATAACACGAATATTATAGCAGTGAGCTTATTGTGACATGCAAGTGTCTTTAATAACACGAATATTATAGCAGTGAGCTTATCGTGACATGCAAGTGTCTTAATAACACGAATATTATAGCAGTGAGCTTATCGTGACATGCAAGTGTCTTTAATAACACGAATATTATAGCAGTGAGCTTATCGTGACATGCAAGTGTCTTAATAACACGAATATTATAGCAGTGAGCTTATCGTGACATGCAAGTGTCTTAATAACACGAATATTATAGCAGTGAGCTTATCGTGACATGCAAGTGTCTTAATAACACGAATATTATAGCAGTGAGCTTATCGTGACATGCAAGTGTCTTTAATAACACAAATATTATAGCAGTGAGCTTATCGTGACATGCAAGTGTCTAAATAACACGAATATTATAGCAGTGAGCTTATCGTGACATGCAAGTGTCTTAATAACACGAATATTATAGCAGTGAGCTTATCGTGACATGCAAGTGTCTTTAATAACACGAATATTATAGCAGTGAGCTTATCGTGACATGCAAGTGTCTTAATAACACGAATATTATAGCAGTGAGCTTATCGTGACATGCAAGTGTCTTAATAACACGAATATTATAGCAGTGAGCTTATCGTGACATGCAAGTGTCTTAATAACACGAATATTATAGCAGTGAGCTTATCGTGACATGCAAGTGTCTTAATAACACGAATATTATAGCAGTGAGCTTATCGTGACATGCAAGTGTCTTAATAACACGAATATTATAGCAGTGAGCTTATCGTGACATGCAAGTGTCTAAATAACACGAATATTATAGCAGTGAGCTTATCGTGACATGCAAATGTCTTAATAACACGAATATTATAGTAGTGAGCTTATCGTGACATGCAAGTGTCTTTAATAACACGAATATTATAGCAGTGAGCTTATTGTGACATGCAAGTGTCTTATTAACATGAATATTATAGCAGTGAGCTTATCGTGACATGCAAGTGTCTTAATAACACGAATATTATAGTAGTGAGCTTATCGTGACATGCAAGTGTCTTAATAACACAAATAATGCAAGTGTCTTAATAACACGAATATTATAGCAGTGAGCTTATCGTGACATGCAAGTGTCTTAATAACACGAATATTATAGCAGTGAGCTTATCGTGACATGCAAGTGTCTTAATAACACAAATATTATAGCAGTGAGCTTATCGTGACATGCAAGTGTCTTAATAACACGAATATAGTAGTGAGCTTATCGTGACATGCAAGTGTCTTAATAACACGAATATTATAGTAGTGAGCTTATCGTGACATGCAAGTGTCTTAATAACACGAATATTATAGCAGTGAACTTATCGTGACATGCAAGTGTCTTAATAACACGAATATTATAGTAGTGAGCTTATCGTGACATGCAAGTGTCTTAATAACACGAATATTATAGTAGTGAACTTATCGTGACATGCAAGTGTCTTAATAACACGAATATTACTATTACAGTAGTGAACTTATCGTGACATGCAAGTGTATTAATAACACGAATATTACAGTTGTGAAATTATCGTTACATGTAAGTGTCTTAATAACACGAATATTACAGTTGTGAACTTATCGTGACATGCAAGTGTCTTAATAACACGAATATAACAGTAGTGAACTTATCGTGACATGCAAGTGTCTTAATAACACGAATATTACAGTAGTGAACCTATCGTGACATGCAAGTGTCTTAATAACACGAATATTACAGTAGTGAACTTATCGTGACATGCAAGTGTCTTAATAACACGAATATTACCAGAGTGAACTTATCGTGACATGCAAGTGTCTTAATAACACGAATATTACAGTAGTGAGCTTATCATGACATGCAAGTGTCTTAATAACACGAATATTATAGTAGTGAGCTTATCATGACATGTAAGTGTTAAACATTCTTGTTAGTGAAACCCAGCTATTCATTTGAGTCGGGTTCTACATCAGTACTAAGCTTATATTGACATGGAAGGGATTAAAACAGTTCTGCTTGTGAAACAAAGCTCAGCGAACACATACAATATTATTGGTTCTTGTGTGAGTCGGCTTGTATCCAGCACAACACTAGTGAGCTTATCTCGACATGCAAGGGTTAAACATTCAGGAATTAGGCCTTCAGTAACGTCATTGTATTAATGTTTATGGACAGTCAAGTACATGTCAGTGTATTAATGTATGTTTATGGACAGCCAAGTACATGTCAGTGTATTAATGTTATGGACAGTCTAGTACATGTCAGTGTATTAATGTTTGTTTATGGACAGTCTAGTACATGTCAGTGTATTAATGTCTGTTTGTGGACAGTCTAGTACATGTCAGTATATTAATGGGATGTTTATGGACAGTCTAGTACATGTCAATGTATTAATGTTTATGGACAGTCTTGTACATGTCAAGGTATTAATGTCTGTTTATGGACAGTCTAGTACATGTCAGTATATTAATGGGCTGTTTATGGACAGTCTAGTACATGTCAGTGTATTAATGGGCTGTTTATGGACAGTCTAGTACATGTCAATGTATTAATGGGCTGTTTATGGATGTCTAGTACAATTTTATTATGTTCATTATGCCCACCATGTATGGTATATATTTATAGAGAAGATTATTGGAGAGCACTGTAACAACAACACATCAAAATATTTTTTAAACTTTAATAGATTTGGCAAATATTGGGCGTGGCATGGATTGAAAAACAAGCCCCAAGCATGGGGTTTAACAATTGGGCTGCCGGTAAGCACAAAAGACCATTATGGCAAGCCCTTACAGTAGAACGCATTAAGCAATAAAGCAAATTGAATATTACACTATTAAGGACATAAATACATGTGCACCAAATTAAATGTTCATTATGAAAGCAACTTTTCTGATAAGCATTTAAGCAAGTGTTGAAAGCACGGTTGATATTCAAGCATAATTACAAGTGCACCGAAATTCAATCAATTCAAATGTTTTTTATCAATTCGTACGCCCAGCAAATTTGTATATAATTTATGTTTAGATTACAATTCAGTAGTCTCTGGGTATACAGGACCTGAATAAATTTAAACTGAAACTTATATGTCCTTCCTTTCACACCTTCGCTGCCCGCCATGTTTAGTTGTAATCCAAAACTTCCAGCAAGTATGTAAATGTCCTTAATGTCCATGCCACACCAGTAATGGTTGACTACGTAAGTGGATCCAGAGGAAGACATCAACTGAAAATATATAACTCAGAGAAAGCAATATGATCTTGCAACATAAAATACTATCTTTTGAATATAAGTATTGACAATAAGACGATGTGTCGAGCACAAATCCAGGTCTGTGGCCCCCAATGTCAAGGTCACACTTAGAGGTCAAAGGTCAAATTGTGTCAGACAATAACTCTGGCATTCCTGGACGGATTTTCAAATTACTTGGCACAAATGCTCACCACAATAAGACGAAGTGAAGAGCACAAATCCAGGTCTGTGGCCCCAAGGTCAAGGTCACACTTAGAGGTCAAAGGTCAACACAATTGTTTATGCACACTACGAGTTCTGCCCTAATAATGAATAAAGTATAAACACCTGATGTCGTGTATGGTAGTCAATGATAACGAATGACTGTTTATAGACACAACGTATGTTGGACCCTAATCATGAATAAAGTATAAATACCTGATGTCTTGTGTGGTAGTCAATTATAACGAACGACATTGTTTATGGACACAACATATGTTGGGCCCTAATTATGAATAAAGTATAAATACCTGATGTCATGTGTGGTAGTCAATGATAACAAACGACATTGTTTATGGACACAACGTATGTTGGACCCTAATAATGAACAAGAAATGTCACAGTAAGTGACAAATGCCCCCGAAGTGTCCTGTAAGTGTGACCTTGACCTTGGAGCAATATGAAACCAACAGATATATTCAAAAATAATTTAAAAAAAAAAAAAATCAATAATAAATCAAATAAAATAAAATTAAATTAAAAAAAATATATAATAATAAAAAAAAAAATTAAATAAAAAATAAAATAAAAATAAAAATTAAAAATTAAAAAAAAAAATCACAAAAAAAATCACAAAAAAAATTAAGAAATAAAATTAATAAAAAAATCACACAAAAAAAAGAGTTCATTATCATTGACTACCATTTTCACACAAGACGTCAGGTATTTATATAGAGTTTAATTAACATTGTTGAAGTGATACGGGAAATAATTCCCGAGTGAATTATTTTCCGTATCACGACAAAAATGTTAATTAAACTATATAATATAATTATATTCTGTGATGAATTTCTTTCCAATCGTCTTTTGACACAAGTATTCCTTCTTCTGTTTCTCTTTTGGCGATAGCGCGGAGTAATATCATGACGTCAGTTTGTGACGTAATATCATGACGTCTATCGTTTAGTTAATAACATTTGTCTACTGTGCTATCTTGCACACTCGGCGAGATAGCACAGTAGAGGAAGGGATATGTTATAGATTTTCTCAAACTGGGAAATTTCTATAATTCATCACAGAATATATAATATACTTTATTCATTATTCATTATTTTTAGCTCTACTGATCAAAGATGCCGTGGTGCGTCATCCGTCGTCAGTCCGTCTGTCTGTCCGTTAACTTTTTCTTGTGGCGACTACTCCTTTGAAACTACTTGACGGATTTTCATGAAACTTCACAGGAATGTTGCTCTTGGTGTCTAGTTGATCCTAGCAAATATTCAGGTCGGCCGCAAATTCAAGATGGTCGCCATGGCTTTGGTCCTAACCAAAGTTCATTTTGATTGGATGTCAAACATGGCCGCCAGTGGCCATCTTTGTTTACATAGAGTTATATAGGAAATACTTGTGGGGACTACTCCTCTGAAACTACTTGATGGATCTTCTTGAAACTTCACATAAATGTTGCTCTTGCTGTCTAGTTGATCCTAGCAAAAATTCAGGTTGGCAGGAAATTCAAGATGGCTGCCGCAGCTAAAAATATATTTTAAAATTGTGATTTTGTCGCGACTACTTCTAAAAACCCATGAGATATTGATTTGGAACTTTTACCAAAGTGACTTGCACGACATTTAGTTGGTCCTAACCAAAGTTCATTTTGATTGGATGTCAAACATGGCCACCAGTGGCCATCTTTGTTTACATAGAGTTATATAGGAAAAACTTGTGGCGACTACTTCTCTGAAACTACTTGAAGGATTTTCATGAAACTTAACAGGATGTTGGTCCTGATGTCTAATTGATCCTAGCAAAATTTCAGGTCCGCCGGAAATTCAAGATGGCTGCCACGGCTAAAAATAGATTTTTAAAAAACAAGTTTGTAGTGACTACTTCTTGAAAACTATAAGTGATATTGATACGGGACCTTTTGTAAAATGATCAACATGACTTGATGTTGATTCTTGCCAAATATTATTTTGATTCGACATTAAACATCGCCACCAGCGGCCATCTTTGTTTACATAGAGTTATATAGTAAAAAGTTGTATCGACTACTCCTCTGAAACTACTCAAGAGATTTTCATGAAACTTAACAGGAATGTTGATCTAGCTATCAAAAACCTATCAGTAGAGCTTAAAGGTCATTGACCTCTTGTTATTGACGAATATTATGCTGAAATATAATGCATATTATTAGATGTGAAAACCAAAATAAATTGAGAAGCCATGTCTTGGGCAATGCTGGCCAATGCTGGGGAGTGAATCTCTGTCACAGTCGGTAACCATAGTCACAGTCACCATAATGTTTTCTTATTTATTTCATGAGTCATATCTTGTCCATTGCCTGGGAAGTGAATGAAGTACAATCAAATTTGTCAGTCTGTCATCAACACGGTCTTGTCTTTTCTTTTTTTTAGCTGTCATATTTTGGGCAATGCTGGCCAATGCCTGGGAAGTGAATTCTATGGCATACCAAATCTGTCAAAGTCTGTCGTCAGCACGGTTTTGTCTTTTCTGTTTCAGCTGTCATATCTTAGGCAATGCTGGCCAATGCCTGGGAAGTGAATTCAACACCATACCAAATCTGTCGCAGTCTGTCGTCAACATGGTGTTGTCTTTTCTGTTTCAGCTGTCATATCTTGGGCAATGCCTGGGAAGTGAATGCTGTATCATACCAAATCTGTCACAGTCTGTCGTCAACACGGTGTTGCCTTTCTTGTTTCAGCTGTCATATCTTGGGCAATGTCTGGGTAGTGAATTCTGTGCCCTACCAAATCTGTCACAGTCTGTCGTCAACACGGTGTTGTCTTTCTGTTTCAGCTGTCATATCTTGTGCAATGCTGGCAAATGCCTGGGAAGTGAATTCTATGGCATACCAAATCTGTCGCAGTCTGCCGTCAGCACGTTGTTGTCTTTTCTGTTTCAGATGTCATATCTTGGGCAATGCTGGCCAATGCCTTGGAAGTGAATTCTACGCCATACCAAATATGTCGGAGTCTGTCGTAAACAAGGTGTTGTCTTTTCTGTTTCATCTGTCATATCTTGGGCAATGCTGGCCAATGCCTGGGAAGTGAATTCTATGCCATACCAAATCTGTCACAGGGTTTTGTCGTTTCTAGATGTTCTACCAGACTACAGACTCAGACCAATAATTCATATCCTTTTCCAGAGACAATTTATTGTGTGATTACTGCACAGATATTCTTGTGTGTAGATTATATAGGACCTTTATTCAATAATTTGCTTGTGAGGTGGTAGAGGACTCACAATACGGTTGTGTGTAGAATCTATATGTCCTTTATGAAATTCCTTCGCTGCATGGTAAATACATTGATTAATATTTATGCATGAGCCACATGCAAATTTTGACAAAGTTGTCATTTAGTCAATGCTGGTTTAATAATTTTGAGATTATGTGCAATTTTTTTTTTATTTGCCATTTTTGACAAGTTGTTGGTGGGAAGTGAAAGACTTGACGGGTGTTACAACTTCATGAAAATCTATGTGCATTATTTCCTTAACATTCTTCAAGCATTTTCCTGAAATCCTATGTTTGGCAATGTCCAAGTCAATATTACAGCACGTCCCTGGTTCCCATCCCCTCTCATATTTGCCCGTATATGTATCAGGTGAGATTGTGATGTCCATGTCAATATTACAGTGTGTCTCTGGTTCCCATCCTCTCTCATATCTGTCCATATATGTATCGGGTAAGATTGTGATGTCCAACTTGGCAAGTCAATATTACAGCATGTCCCCGGTTCCCAGCCTGTCTCATATCTGCCCATATATGTGCCAGGTGAGTTTGTGATGTCCAAGTCAGTATTACAGCATGTCCCCGGTTCCCAGTCTGTCTCATATCTGCCCATATATGTGCCAGGTGAGTTTGTGTCCAAGTCAATATTACAGCACGTCTCTGGTTCCCATCCCCTCTCATATTTGCCCATATATGTATCAGGTGAGTTTGTGATGTCCCTGTCAATATTACAGTGTGTCTCTGGTTCCCATCCTCTCTCATATCTGCTCATAAATGTATCAGGTGAGTTTGTTATGTCCAAGTCAATATTACAGGATGTCTCTGCAGGAATTTTTCTAGGCCCAATCTAGGCCCCATCCGTATCCAAAATATCCTCATATTTTCAAAAAAAAGCAAAATATTTTCCAAAAAAAACCAACAACAAACAAATCCCTTTATTAAATGTAGCCCTATTTGACAATGTATTTGTTGCAGACTTGTATAAGAGCTTGATTTTGAAACTATTCCAAACATTTTTAGTGCCTTACTATGTAATATAGTAGGATTATTCTTTTTCCCAATTTGTAGATTTCACACGCATTTTTCCCAATTCAAAAGGCCCCTGGCCCAATGTATCAGCTAAGTTTGTGATGTCCAAGTCAATATTACAGCACGTCTCTGGTTCCCATCCTTTCTCATATCTGCCCATAAATGTATCAGGTGAGTTTGTGATGTCCAAGTCAATATAACAGCATGTCCCTGGTTCCCATCCTCTATCATATCTGCCTGTAAATGTATCAGGTGAGTTTGTGATGTCCAAGTCAATATTACAGCACATCTCTGGTTCCCATCCTCTCACATATCCATAATCTGCCCATAAATGTATAGGGTGGGTTTGTGATGTCCAAGTCAATATTACAGGACATCTCTGGTTCCCATCTTCTCCCATATCCATAATCTGCCCATAAATGTATAGGGTTAGTTTGTGATGTCCAAGTCTATAATACAGCATATCTCTGGTTCCCCTAGGGTTCAAGCCCTGGCACTACCATGTGTGATATGAATCTTCAGCCTTCATCTCATCTCCTGCTGAAGCAGCTGTTCCAGCATGACCTAATATGATATGTCAAATGGTCGCTTTACTCTATTTCATGCATTCATTCTTTAGATTTAAAGGTTTTTAACAGATTAGAGATGTGAAAAATGTTTTGTATTATAATTGGACATTTCAGTATTCAAGCAGCTGGTAAAATAAACTTTCTTATTTTGATAATGATGTTCAAATCGCACCTTTTTTATTTTCAGATACTTAATTCAAAATGGCAGCTGATCAACCAACGTTGTTTAACAAGGTAATTACATCATTGTTCAAAGGTAACAAAGTAATTAATAGTCAATAAAAGTCATTGTTCAAGGTAAAAAAGTAACTGACAATCCATAGAAGTTACTGTTCAAAGATAACAAAGTAATTGACAGTCCGTAAAAGTCATTGTTCAAAGGTAACAATGTTATTGACAATCCATAGAAGTTACTGTTCAAAGATAACAAAGTAATTGACAGTCCGTAAAAGTCATTGTTCAAAGGTAACAAAGTAATTGGTAGTCAGTAAAAGTCATTGTTCAAAGGTAACAAGGTTACTGACAATCCATAGAAGTTACTGTTCAAAGATAACTAAGTAATTGACAGTCCGTAAAAATGAAGCCATCAAAACGGTCAGGTGGTAAACCCAGTACAATTGAAGCAGAACATTTGCAATTCATAAATTATAGACCAACAACCATCAATATCCCTGGGAGAACTTCAACAATGTTTTCCCCGCTACCTATTACCCAATTGTTTTGAGCAAGCCATGTTTTGGTTCTCACTATGCGACACGAAATCTAAAACAATTATACGATGCCGAGAGCAAATGTTTGACATGCATTTTGACAGGTCGATCTGGTGATGTTCAATTTTTTCATTGGCCATCAGTTTCACGCTGGCACATCTCGGGCCAATCATAACCGATCAAGCAGGCTCCAAAAATGCCACGCGTTGTAAAATCAGGATCTGGATGCGCTTTAAATTTTGATCATGTTCTAGGTAAACACTTTTCGTTTTCAACGGGGCGAGAAAGGTCAAGACAGTACAACACAGATGAACTTTTGATTCGTCACAAAGTGGAGTTTCTCGAACTTGTTGTGCAAAGAGTAGTTAGTCATTGTTCAAAGGTAACAAGGTAATTGACAGTCCGTAAAAGTCATTGTTCAAAGGTAACAAGGTAATTGACTGTCCATATAAGTCATTGTTCAAAGGTAACAAGGTAATTGACATTCCGTAAAAGTCATTGTTCAAAGGTAGCAAGGCATTTGACAGTCCATATAAGTCATTGTTCAAAGGACAGTCCATATAAGTCATTGTGCAAAAGTAACAAGGTTATTGACAATCCATAGAAGTTAATCGACAGTCCATATAAGTCATTGTTCAAAGGCATCAAGGTAATTGACAGTCCATATAAGTTATTGTTCAAAGGTAACAAGGTAATTGACAGTCCATATAAGTTATTGTTCAAAGGTAACAAGGTAATTGACAGTCCATATACGTCATTGTTCAAAGGTAACAAGATAATTGACAGTCCATATAAGTCATTGTTCAAAGGTAATAAGGTTATCAACAGTCCATATAAGTCATTGTTCAAAGGTAACAAGGTAATTGACAGTCCATATAAGTCATTGTTCAAAGGTTATAAGGTAATTGACAGTCCGTAAAAGTCATTGTTCAAAGGTAGCAAAGCATTTGACAGTCCATATAAGTCATTGTTCAAAGGTAACAAGGTAATTGACAGTCCGTATAAGTCATTGTTCAAAGGTAGCAAGGCATTTGACAGTCCATATAAGTCATTGTTCAAAGGACAGTTCATATAAGTCATTGTGCAAAGGTAACAAGGTAATTGACAGTCCATATAAGTCATTGTTCAAAGGTAACAAGGTAATTGACAGTCCGTAAAAGTCATTGTTCAAAGGTAGCAAGGCATTTGACAGTCCATATAAGTCATTGTTCAAAGGACAGTCCATATAAGTCATTGTGCAAAGGTAACAAGGTTATTGACAATCCATAGAAGTTAATTGACAGTCCATATAAGTCATTGTTCAAAGGCATCAAGGTAATTGACAGTCCATATAAGTTATTTTTCAAAGGTAACAAGGTAATTGACAGTCCATATAAGTCATTGTTCAAAGGTAACAAGGTTATTGACAATCCATAGAAGTTAATTGACAGTCCATATAAGTCATTGTTCAAAGGTATCAAGGTAATTGACAGTCCATATAAGTTATTGTTCAAATGTAACGGTAATTGACAGTCCATATATGTCATTTTTCAAAGGTTATAAGGTAATCAACAGTCCATATAAGTCATTGTTCAAAGGTAACAAGGTAAGGCCATAAAAAATTAATTACCTGGTTCTCAGACCCGCCCGCATGTCTTTTTTTTGGTGCCGCATTGCCGATTTTATCTCAAAAATAATAAAATAAAAATTGGAAATTCGCTACCGAAATTTCGAAAAAAAAGGTTCCGCATCCAAGTTTGTTCCGGTTTTTACATGGAGCTAGACCGAGTACCATGGGCCCAATCTGGTGGAACGCAAAAGTTCCCTCAGGGAAACTATTGAGTAAGTTACTGTGAAGCATAGGAGAGGTGAAAAACACAGGGCTGGTATGTATTGAGTGTTTTCCTTTATTTCTGAAACATTTAACTTGCTTCTAGCGAAAATCGCATGAAAATTGAAGGTAAGCTGGACATGCTGCACTACTTTTTGTGAAGCACAGTTTCAAGTGTACTTTGGTCATTTTGACCTCAGAATCCAAAAAGAAGGCGTTTACTTCCAGTTTGGAATATATTTTGGAAAAAAAAGCAGGTCAGCGAATCATCTAAGGCCCATTTTTGTGTTGCACTGGGCATGAATGATACTACATTGTGTGTGTTACATGGCCAGCATATCTAGGATTGGATATTTTCGGTTAGGTATTTATTAACATACCTATGTAAAAATAATGGTGGTCTAGGTCCTGAATACTAGTGGAAGCTCTCATATCTACCTCCTTCATCTGTAGGGCACGAGTATTCAAGGGAGATAATAGTGTTTTGAGTCCTAGTGGAGGCTCTCGTACAATTCGTTTTTCAAAGCGTGGTGATAATGATGAGCATCTCTCCTTAACTGAAACCTTAATTGAAACCAGCAGCTCCCCTTAATTGAAACCAATTATTATTTAAGTAACCAGTTCTTATAAATAGATTTGTTGACATTCTTTTAAATAATGAATTGCCTTGTTAAGGGCTGTTCCGTTAAAACATACCCGGGACCCCAGGATGGCAATTTAATAAAAATCTATGGGTGAACCCTATTTTCCGAAATGAGGTTCTATACCTGGGTGGTTTAAAACGAATTTTTCATCTATGCATGGGTGTAATTTTCGGGATCGGGATATTTTCACACATCGCCGTAAAAGTGGCCGCCGCCCGGACAATCTCTGGACAATCAGACTTTTCAAACTAAAACCAACAAGAAGTCGTGTTTTATTGTGTTAAGCGTATTTGTTAAAAACCGAAAAATGCTCTCATCAATTAAGTTCATCAATTTGAAAGCGTGCATTTCATTAGTTGATTGCATGTTTTAAACCAATCGCATTACAGCTTTCATATTGACATTGAGTGGTCACGCAAATTTGTCATGTTGGACAGAAGAAGAAAGATCACTCGAATACTAATAGTTTGATTTCCTTTTCATAGTCTTATTTTTCGATGGATTGCTGTATAATCTTTTTCTGTTTTAGCAAGTCTGTATCATACAAAACACTTAACGATGAACGTTTATTCACAAATGCAAGCTGCTAAATAACACCGGGAACGCGCACCTGTTTTGGATGGTTTAATTTGCGGGACCCGGTATGCGGCGCTATCATAAAACTGTAAAAGACAATAATATTGTTTTTAATGTATGATGCAATGGATAAATAAAATAAAAATAAAGGAAAATAGAACCTTTTTAGATTTTTTTAACCTATTTAAGTGGGGCCGAAATTCAGCCTCTTCCCAATTGCAAAAAAAATCCTTATTTTCCCAATCCTGTGTAAAACCATTCTCAATGTAAAAAGAAAATCGTTTTTAGAAAGTTACTTTACATTGTTTGTTTGTATGTTGTTTGTTAAAATCATTGCTAAATTCAATACCTGATTGATATTATACCTAAAGCATACGTTTTAATAAACGTTTGCTCTTTAAAAACATTCCCTTAAGAAAATCATACTCTTTTTCACTAATTTTGACAATCTCTTGCTTCTTTTTCCTAAAATCAGCCGACCTAGGACTTTTCTCAATTTGCTGACTGGGGAACCACTTACATTCTTCAAGCAATTGTCATGTTTGTATGTAGTTCATATGTAAATATATATCTAGTTTAATATAAATAAATAAATAAAATCTATGGGTGGGTGTATTTTAGCCAACTAAAATTCTATAGGTGGTCTTGCAAACTCAATTTTTCATCTACGTGTAGGTGGTCAATTTCAAAAGTGCCTTCCTGGGGTCCCATGTATATTTTAATGGAATAGCCCTAATTCAAAACAAGGATCTTCTAAAAAATCTTTCTTCAAAAGGATTTTTGTCTACTCAAACTGGGTTACAAGAGACATCGAAATATTCAGTGATGGCAAATTTCAGAATGTCTAACCTAGAAGACGTCAATTTTTGCACAATTTACAACTCACGACACCATTATGTAACTGAAAAATTTGATTCTAATTTGAATTACAAACTAAGTCCATAATATATAAGTATACTTACATTGTGTAAAGGAATTAATTTTGAGTCTTAACTAGTATTCTCTATTTACAGGGCGTTTTGGTCCCCAGATAAGTTGATGTCATACATTGGTTTGGACCAAGCTCCTGTAGAACCCAGCTCAGCAGATACGTGTGGTATAAACAGATCTCATGTGAGTATGCTTCTTAATATCACAAATATTATAGTAGTGAGCTTATCATGACATGCACGTGTCTTAATAACACGAATATTACAGTAGTGACCTTATCATGACATGCAAGTGTCTTAATAACACGAATATTGCAGTAGTGAGTTTATCGTGACATGCAAGTGTCTTAATAACACAAATATTATAGTCGTGAGCTTATCGTGACATGCAAGTGTGTTAATAACACGAATATTATAGTAGTGATCTTATCGTGACATGCAAGTGTCTTAATAACACTAATATTACAGTAGTGAGCTTATCGTGACATTCAAGTGTCTTAATAACACGAATATTACAGTAGTGAGCTTATCGTGACATGCAAGTGTGTTAATAACACGAATATTATAGTAGTGATCTTATCGTGACATGCAAGTGTCTTAATAACACTAATATTACAGTAGTGAGCTTATCGTGACATTCAAGTGTCTTAATAACACGAATATTACAGTAGTGAGCTTATCGTGACATGCAAGTGTCTTAATAACACGAATATTACAGTAGTGAGCTTATCGTGACATGCACGTGTCTTAATAACACGAATATTATAGTAGTGAGCTTATCGTGACATGCAAGTGTCTTAATAACACGAATATTATAGTAGTGATCTTATCGTGACATGCAAGTGTCTTAATAACACGAATATTATAGTAGTCAGCTTATCATGACATGCAAGTGTCTTAATGACACGAATATTATAGTAGTGAGCTTATCATCACATGCAAGTGTTAAACATTCTTGTTAGTGAAACCATGCTATGCATTTGAGTCGGGTTCTACATCAGTACTAAGCTTATATTGACATGGAAGGGGTTAAAACAGTTCTGCTTGTGAAACAAAGCTCAGCGAACATGTACGGTATTATTGGATCTCGTGTGAGTCAGCTTGTAGCTAGCACAACACTAGTGAGCTTATCTCAACATGCAAGGGTTAAACATTATTGTTAGTGAAACCCAGCTATGCATTTGAGTCAGGTTCTACATCAGTACTAAGCTTATATTGACATGGAAGGGGTTAAAACAGTTCTGCTTGTGAAACAAAGCTCAGCGAACATGTACGGTATTATTGGATCTCGTGTGGGTCAGCTTGTAGCTAGCACAACACTAGTGAGTTTATCAACATGCAAGAGTTAAACATTCCAGAATTAGGCCTTCAATAACCTATATAATGTATTAATGGGCTGTTCATGGACAGTCCGGTACATGTTTCTTAAAGTTAATTACGTCCACCATGTATGGTATATATTTATAAAGAAAATTATTTCTTTATTCAACAGATCACATACTGTATCCGCATGATCCTGGCAGTGATGAAACGACGCAAGTGGCCACAAGACATAGATGTATGTATTGTAGAAATACCTTCGTACCAACTACCGGATGTTTATACACCCTTATGTGTTATTCCCTTGAACTTGAATGTAATCCTTAAAATGAAGAGAGAGTTCAACAGTGCCTGCTTGTGTTGCTTTTACAGCATCTACTTTTGAATTGAGTCGTTGTTTAACGGTACATTATATGTTATTTCCAGCCACCCTAAAAATAATAGAAGGATATATAACAGTCAGGAAACCGTTCCCTACTCTTACTATCAATAGATTCCTATGTTTTTTTAACATGCTTGGAGAATATACAAATACACTGGACTAGTACTAATTTACGTCCCTATCAGACAGATGAGGCTATAAGAATTGTCTTGCCTATCTATTAATTTCCTGACTGTGTTCCCCACCCAGACGCCGGGATGCAGAGTTAATTTATGACATTTTCTAGGTATTCCAACATCACCAGGCATTCAGATAAGAGTTAAAACGATTGAATGCACATCAAACTATGCACATAGTCCACATCTTATCATACCCCAAACTGACAGACAGTTCTAAACCACAAACACACATATTACTAGGTAGTGTCAATAATGACTATAATTCAGGAAAGTCAATAAATATGCCATAGTCCACCTGCTTTAGCTTTACTTGGATAAGGCTTGACTAGTTTATGTGATGGCACATTGTCTGTACCAATTTCTTGATCCATTGATAACTTTTTTAACATTTACAGATTTTCACAAAATTTGATTTGAAGGTCTAACACCTAGTAGATAATAGAGGTAAAACTTTATGCGTGTTTATGTAACAGAAAGCCAAGGATGGAGGGTTTGTCATTGCAACAAAGGACAATGGAGACTACATTATGAGGAATCCTGCCACCAGCCATATCAGTGTTCTGTTGGAGAATGTTCTAGCACTTCTCAAGTGAGTATGTTGTAATAATGTCGGCCTTGGTACATTATGAGAAATCCTGCCACTAGCCATATCAGTGTTCTGTTGGAGAATGTTCTAGCACTTCTCAAGTGAGTATGTTGTAATTATGTCACACTTGGTACATTATGAGGAATCCTGCCACCAGTCATATCAGTGTGCTGTTGGAGAATGTTCTAGCACTTCTCAAGTGAGTATGTTGTAATTATGTCACACTTGGTACATTATGAGGAATCCTGCCACCAGTCATATCAGTGTGCTGTTGGAGAATGTTCTAGCACTTCTCAAGTGAGTATGTTGTAATTATGTCACACTTGGTACATTATGAGGAATCCTGCCACCAGTCATTTCAGTGTGCTGTTGGAGAATGTTCTAGCACTTCTCAAGTGAGTATGTTGTAAGTATGTCAAACTTGGTACATTATATGGAATCCTGCCACCAGTCATATCAGTGTGCTGTTGGAGAATGTTCTAGCACTTCTCAAGTGAGTATGTTGTAATTATGTCACACTTGGTACATTATGAGGAATCCTGCCACCAGTCATATCAGTGTGCTGTTGGAGAATGTTCTAGCACTTCTCAAGTGAGTATGTTGTAAGTATGTCACACTTGGTACATTGTATGGAATCCTGCCATGTATGGTGTAATTATATAACATTTGGTATATGTTAAGGTTGTATATTATTTATGACGAATAATATTATGTGGAGCATCTTAAACATGTAATTACCATATTATCTTTCATTGTGTCCCCCTCTAATTTAGCTCTCCCTATTTTTAAAAGAAAACAAAGATTGCTCTACCCATTTGAATCTCGATCTCAAATTATCCCATAATCCAAATAAAAAAACTGTAATTGGTAATTGCCCTTCATTTTTATTTTAAAGGCATCACTGCAAAGCATCCACATTTTAAATTGGCCTTCGAATAATTATGTGAAAGTTGTTGAAATTGTAGTTTCACACAGCATAGGTAACTCGTATATTTTACATTTTCTGTATCAAAGAGTGATAGCTGTGGTATGTAGCTGGTTTCTATAGTGTACATGTATGCTGATAGCTGTGGTATGTAGCTGGTGTCTATAGTGTACATGTATGCTGATAGCTGTGGTATGTAGCTGGTTTCTATAGTGTACATGTATGCTGATAGCTGTGGTATGTAGCTGGTGTCTATAGTGTACATGTATGCTGATAGCTGTGGTATGTAGCTGGTGTCTATAGTGTACATGTATGCTGATAGCTGTGGTATGAAGCTGGTTTCTATAGTGTACATGTATGCTGATAGCTGTGGTATGTAGCTGGTTTCTATAGTGTACATGTATGCTGATAGCTGTGGTATGTAGCTGGTTTCTATAGTGTACATGTATGCTGATAGCTGTGGTATGTAGATGGTTTCTATAGTGTACATGTATGCTGATAGCTGTATAATGTAGCTGGTTTCTATAGTGCACATGTATGTTGATAGCTGTGGTATGTAGCTGGTTTCTATAGTGTACATGTATGCTGATAGCTGTGTATGCTGATAGCTGTAGTATGTAGCTGGTTTCTATAGTGTACATGTATGCTGATAGCTGTGGTATGTAGCTGGTTTCTATAGTGTACATGTTTGCTGTAATAATAATGAAATGTAATTTAAAGCGATGAACATGTTCTGGGGAGAAGAGTACTTGAAGTTGAGACATCCAGACTTCATCAAGTCCTACGATCTACCAGACTCAGAGAAGCTGGTTTTACTTGGTATGTTCTTGTGTCGTTTGACTCATCTCTTTGTGTTTAATCATCATCATCATCATCGTAATCCTCCTCCTCCTCCTCTACCTCCTCATTGTCATCATCATCGTCATCACCCATCATCATCATCATCATCATCATCATCATCATTGTAATCTGAGATTTTCCCAATACAATTTAACATTACTTAAAAGGATACATTGGGCATTATGAGCATTAGTCCACAGTTCTATAAAATTTAGCCATTTTGTTCTCCCTTCAAATTATGCTTTAAGCATATTATATATGTCATTGTTCACCTTAGGTCATACTACACCAATTCATTTTCCATAGACGTACATTATAGCTCTAATCTCTGTACTGAGTTTCCTAATATAAGAAGCTATATGTTTGCTTACTTGTTTTGAAAGACCTATCTTAGTTTTATTAAAAAAATGTACACAAACCATACATTGAGTATGTTTTGGAAAAGCTGTTTGGGTCGGATGGTGCTGACCCACCTACTTGCATGTAGAAACATGAGGAAAATGTAAAATATACTTCTTTTTTTTGATATTGCAACAAATTATGAATAAATTGCACAAATGTATGATTTAACCTTTATAAATACTCTTCAAAAGTTGAATTTTAATTTTTTAGCAAGATTTTTTGGTTTGTTTACCTCGTAAACCAATCAAAATTAAGAGATTGTGTGTAATAGCTCCGAATTTACTCTGGAACTTTTGCCCTGCCCGCTGATTGGTTGGCAATTGGTGTAGTCTGATCTGTACTGTTTTCTTATAATCAGGTATACCTCCACCACTTGTTGACAACTCCGGCTCCCCAATGTGTAAACAGCCCTTAGAACGCATGCAGAACTTCTTGACTACCACACATGACATCAGGTATTTATATTTTATTCATTATTAGGGTCCAACATACGTTGTGTCCATAAACAATGTCGTTCGTTATCATTGACTACCACACAAGACATCAGGTATTTATACTTTATTCATTATTAGGGTCCAACATACGTTGTGTCCATAAACAATGTCAATCGTTATCATTGACTACCATACACGACATCATTTATTCATTATTAGGGCCCAACTCGTAGTGTGCATAAACAATTTTGTTCCTTATCATTGACTACCATGCACACAAGACGTATTTATACTTTATTCATTATTCATTATTTTTAGCTCTACTGATCAAAATACGGCTAAAAATAGATTTTTTAAAAACAAGTTTGTCCCGACTACTTCTTGAAAACTGTAAGTGATATTGACCTTTTCTAAAATGTTCAGCATGACATGATGTAAGTAATATGGGACCTTTTCTAAAATGATCAGCATGACATGATGTTGATCCTTGTCAAAAATTATTTTGATTTGACATTAAACATGGCCATCTTTGTTTACATAGTTATATAGTAAAAACTTGTAGCGACTACTCCTCTGAAACGACTTAAAGGATTTTCATGAAACTTGACAGGAATGGTGCTCCTAATTTCTAATTGATCCTAACAAAATTTCAGGTCTGCCGGAAATTCAAGATGGCTGCCACAGCTAAAAATAGATTTTTAAAAAACAAGTTTGTAGCGACTACTTCTTGAAAACTATTATCAAATTTTGTTTTGATTCGACATTAAACATCGCTGCCAGCGGCCATCTTTCTTTAAATAGAGTTATATAATAAAATTGTGTAGCGACTACTTCTCTGAAACTACTTAACAGATTTTCATGAAACTTGGCAGGAATGTTGCTCTTGATGTCTAGTTGTTCCTAGCAAAATTTCAGGCCGGCCGGAAATTCAAGATGGCCACCGCGGCTAAAAATAAATTTTAAAAAATACAATTTTGTAGCGACTACTTCCTGAAAACTCTAAGGGACTTTTTCTAAAAGGATCAGCATGATATGGTGTTGGTTCCTGTTGAAAATTATTTTGATTCGACATTAATTCTTTTTTGGCTGCCACGGCCAGTAAAAAGTTGTATCGACTACTCCTCTGTAACTACTCAAGAGATTTTCATGAAACTTCACAGGAATGTTGATTTAACTATCAAAAACCTAGCAGTAGAGCTTTAAGGTCATTGACCTCTTGTTGTTTACGAAATAATGCATATTATTAGATGTGAAAAGCAAAATAAATTAAGAAGCCAATAATTGTCTTGGGCAATGCTGGGGAGTGAATCTCTGTCACAGTCGGTAACCATAGTCTCAGTCACCATAATGTTTCCTTATTTATTTCATGAGTCATATCTTGGCCATTGCCTGGGAAGTGAATGCAGTACAATCAAATTTGTCACAGTCTGTCATCAACAGGATGTTGTCTTTTCCTTTTTAGCTGTCATATCTTGGGCAATGCTGGCCAATGCCTGGGAAGTGAATTCTATGCCATACCAAATCTGTCGAAGTCTGTCATCAGCACGGTTTTGTATTTTCTGTTTCAGCTGTCATATCTTAGGCAGTGCTTGCCAATGCCTGGGAAGTGAATTCTACGCCATACCAAATCTGTCGCAGTCTGTCGTCAACATGGTGTTGTCTTTTCTGTTTCAGCTGTCATATCTTGTGCAATGCCTGGGAAGTGAATGCTGTATCAACAAAATCTGTCACAATCTGTCGTCAACACGATGTTGTCTTTTCTGTTTCAGCTGTCATATCTTGGGCAATGTCTGGGTAGTGAATTCTGTGCCCTACCAAATCTGTCACAGTCTGTCATCAACACGGTGTTGTCTTTCTGTTTTAGCTGTCATATCTTGGGCAATGCTGGCCAATGCCTGGGAAGTGAATTCTATGCCATACCAAATCTGTGGCAGTCTGTTGTCAACAGGGTTTTGTCGTTTCTAGATGTTCTACCAGACTACAGACTCAGACCAATAATTCATATCCTTTTCCGGAGACAATTTATTGTGTGATTACTGCACAACTATTCATGTGTGTAGATTATATAGGACCTTTATTCAATAATTTGCTTGTGAGGTGGTAGAGGACTCACAATACTGTTGTGTGTAGAATCTATATGTCCTTTATGAAATTCCTTCGCTTGTAAATACATTGATTAATATTTATGCATGAGCCACATGCAAAGCTGTGACAAAGTTGTCATTTAGTCAATGCTGGTTATAGTTTTGAGATTATGTGCAATTGTTTTTATTTGCCATTTTTGACAAGTTGTGTTGGTGGGAAGTGAAAGACTTGACGAGTATTACAACATCATGAAAATCTATGTGCATTATTTCCTTAACAGTCTTCAAGCGTTTTCCTGAAATCCTATGTTCGGCAATGTCCAAGTCAATATTACAGCACGTCTCTGGTTCCCATCCTATCTCATATTTGCCCATATATGTATCAGGTGAGTTTATGATTTCCAAGTCAATATTACAGTGTGTCTCTGGTTCTCATCCTCTCTCATATTTGCCCATATATGTATCAGGTGAGTTTGTGATGTCCAAGTCAATATTACAGTGTGTCTCTGGTTCTCATCCTATCATATCTGCCCGTATGTGTATCAGGTAAGTTTGTGATTTCCAGTCAATATTACAACACGTCCATGGTTCCCATCCCCTCTCATATCTGCCCGTATATGTATCAGGTGAGTTTGTGATGTCCAAGTCAATATTACAGTGTGTCTCTGGTTCCCATCCTCTCTCATATCTGCCCATAAATGTATCAGGTGAGTTTGTTATGTCCAAGTCAATATTACAGGATGTCTCTGCAGGAATTTGTCTAGGCCCCATCCCAATCCAAAATATCCTAATATTTTCCAAAAAAAGCAAAAAAAATCCCTTTATTAAATGTAGCCATATTTGACAATGTATTTGTTGCAGGCTTGTATAAGATTATAACTATTCCAAACATTTTAGTGCCTTAATATGTAATATAGTAGGATTATTCTTTTTCCCAATTTGTAGATTTCCGCGCATTTTTTCCAATTCAAAAGGCCCCTGGCCCAATGTATCGGGTAAGTTTGTGATGTCCAAGTCAATATTACATCATGTCTCTGGTTCCCATCCTCTATCTTATCCATAATCTGCCCATAAATGTATCAGGTGAGTTTGTGATGCCCAAGTCAGTATTACAGCATATTGTATTATAATTGGACGTTTTAGTATGGTATTCAAGCAGCTGGTAAAATAAACTTTCTTATTTGATAATGATGTTCAAATCGCGCCTTTTTTATTTTCAGATACTTAATTCAAAATGGCAGCTGATCAACCAACGTTGTTTAACAAGGTAATAACATCATTGTTCAAAGGTAACAAAGTAATTGATAGTCAGTAAAAGTCATTGTTCAAAGGTAACAAGGTTATTGACAATCCATAGAAGTTACTGTTCAAAGATAACAAAGTAATTGACAGTCCGTAAAAGTCATTGTTCAAAGGTAACCATGTTATTGACAGTCCATATGTCATTGTTCAAAGGTAACAAGGTAAATGACAGTCCATATAAGCCATTGTTCAAAGGTAACAACGTTATTGACAGTCAATATAAGTCATTGTTCAAAGGTAACAAGGTAATTGACCGTCCATATAAGTCATTGGTCGAATGTAACAAGGTTATTGACAGTCCATAAAAGTCATTGTTCAAAGGTAACAAGGTAATTGACAGTCAATATAAGTCATTGTTCAAAGGTAACAAGGTAATTGACAGTCCATATAAGTCATTGTTCGAATGTAACAAGGTTATTGACTATCCATAGAAGTTGATTGACAAATAAGTCATTGTTCAAAGGTAACAAGGTAATTGACAGTCCATATAAGTCATTGTTCAACGATAACAAGGGAATTGGCAGTCCATATGTCATTGTTCAAAGATAACAAGGTAACTGACAGTCCATATAAGTAATTGTTCAAAGGTAACAAGGTTATTGACAATCCATAGAAGTTAATGTTCAAAGGTAGCAAATTAATTGACAGTCTGTAAAAGTCATTGTTCAAAGGTAACAAGGCATTTGACAGTCCATATGTCATTGTTCAACGATAGCAAGGGAATTGGCAGTCCATATGTCATTGTTCAAAGATAACAAGGTAACTCACAGTCCATATAAGTAATTGTTCAAAGATAACAAGGTTATTGACAATCCGTACATATAGGTTAATGTTCAAAGGTAACAAGGCATTTGACAGTCAATATAAGTAATTGTTCAATGGTAACGAGGTAATTGACAGTCCTCATCAGTCATTGTTCAACAGTAATTGACAGTCCATAACAGTCATTGTTCAATGGTAACAAGATAATTGATAATCCATATAAATCAATGTTCAAAGGTAACAAAGTAATTGACAGTCCATATAAGTCATAGTTCAAAGGTAACAAGGTAACTGACAGTCAATATAAGTCATTGTTCAAAGGTAACAAGGTAATTGACAGTCCATATAAGTCATTGTTTGAATGTAACAAGGTTGTTGACAATCCATAGAAGTTAACTGACAGTCCATATAAGTCATTGTTCAAAGGTAACAAGGTAATTAACAGTCCATATAAGTCATTGTTCAAAGGTAACAAGTTTATTGACAATCCATAGAAGTTAATGTTCAAAGGTAGCAAATTAATTGACAGTCTGTAAAAGTCATTGTTCAAAGGTAACAAGGCATTTGACAGTCCATATGTCATTGTTCAAAGATAACAAGGGAATTTTCAGTCCATATGTCATTGGTCAAAGATAACAAGGTAATTATTGACAGTCCATATAAGTAATTGTTCAAAGATAACAAGGTTATTGACAATATATACATATAAGTTAATGTTCAAAGGTAACAAGGCATTTGACAGTCCATATAAGTAATTGTTCAATGGTAACGAGGTAATTGACAGTCCTCATCAGTCATTGTTCAACAGTAATTGACAGTCCATATCAGTCATTGTTAAATGGTAACAAGATACTTGATAGTCCATATAAATCAATGTTCAAAGGTAACAAAGTAATTGACAGTCCATATAAGTCATAGTTCAAAGGTAACAAGGCAATTAACTGTCCGTAAATGTCATTGTTCAAAGGTAACAAGGTAATTAACAGTCCGTAAAAGTCATTGTTCAAAGGTAACAAGGTAATTGATAACAAGGTTATTGACAGTCCGTAAAAGTCATTGTTCAAAGGTAACAAGGTTATTGACAGTCCGTAAAAGTCATTGTTCAAAGGTAACAAGGTAATTGACAGTCCATATAAGTCATTGTTCAAAGGTAACAAGGTGTTCAAAGGTAACAAGATTATTGACTGTCCATATACTACGCCTTGCACAATAAGTTAAGAGTTTTCCCATTTTGTGATAAGTGAAGTCGGTAGCGACATCAAACAGATTTCCGCACATATGAGCTCGATCTGCTGTTTGCCTCGCCAGACGCTGCTGTCAATCAATTTTGACACAGCTGGAAAAATGCGTGTAACTAACTACACACGGTGTATAAAGTGAACAATTCAACCCATTGTGTACATCATGCCCTCGCCAAGGCATGATCGAGCATATTGCAGCGATGATTTTTTCAAGTTAATTATAAAAAAAGACTGAAAGTGGTGGAAATCAATTAAATGGTTCATTTCCCGGGGTACCTTAGTTAATGTTGCAAAAACTCTTTGTATACACCAAACAACAGTAAAAACTGTTTGGCACCGGTTTTGTACGACAGGTACAGTAATGCCATCAAAACGGTCAGGTGGTAAACCCAGTAAAATTGAAGCAAAACATTTGCAATTCATAAATTATAGACCAACAACCATCAATATCCCTGGGAGAACTTCAACAATGTTTTCCCCGCTACCCATTACCCAATTCTTTTGAGCAAGCCATGTTTTGGTTCTCACTATGCGACACGAAATCTAAAACAATTACACGGTACCGAGAACATATGTTTGACATGCATTTTGACAGGTTGATCTGGTGACCTTCAATCTTTTCATTGGCCAACAGTTACACACTGGCACATCTCGGGCCAATCATAACTGATTAAGCAGGCTCCAAATATGCCACGCATTGTAAAATCAGGGTCTGGATGCGCTTTAAATTTTGATCATGTTTTAGGTAAAGGCGCTTTAAATTTTAATCATGTTCTAGGTCTTTACCTAGAACATGATCAAAATTTAAAGCGCAGCTTGTCGTTTTCAACGGGGCGAGAAAGGTCAAGACAGTACAACACAGACAAACTTTTGATTCATCGCAAAGTGGAGTTTCTCTAACTTGTTGTGCAAAGAGTAGTTAGTCATTGTTCAAAGGTAACAAGGTAATTGACAGTCCGTAAAAGTCATTGTTCAAAGGTTACAAGGTAATTGACAGTCCATTAAATTATATCATTGTTCAAAGATAACAAGGTAATTTACAGTCCATGTAAGTCATTGTTCAAAGGTAACAAGGTAATTGACAGTCTGTAAAAGTCATTGTTCAAAGGTAGCAATGCATTTTACAGTCCATATAAGTCATTCTTCAAAGGTAACAAGGTAATTGACAGTCCATATAAGTCATTGTGCAAAGGTGACAAGGTTATTGACAATCCATAGAAGTTAATTGACAAGTCCATAGAAGTCATAGTTCAAAGGTAACAAGGTAATTGACTGTCCATATAAGTTATTGTTCAAAGGTAACAAGGTAATTGACAGTCCATATAAGTCATTGTTCAAAGGTAACAAGATAATTGACAGTCGATTCATCCCATTTAGCTCTCTTTAGGTTACATTGCACCATTGATTTTCCTTCTTTGTTTTATATAGGACGAATGTATATCAAGAGATAAAAAACGCGCATTTTTCTCCGTAGAAAATTTTAAAACACATATCAATGAAACGATCGAGCGTCCGCCAATATAAAAATGCAATAAAAACAGGGGGTCATGTATCATGTAAGAACAAGCGAATCTGTTGAATGACGTCACGTTCTATTTTGACACGTCACAGATAGATTTACCCCATTTCTACTTTCGCTTTACTGTCTATGTCAATTATAATTAAATATCTCAAACAAACACTAATCAATGTTCGCAATACATCATTTGGCTGAATTATAGGTAATAATAACAAAAAACAATCAAAAGTATGCATTTTGTATCACTAGTAAGGCAGGGAAACGTTTTTTATTAGGCACTATTTGACTATACACCACGGAAGCACAAACGCAATGGTGCAATGTAACCTTAATGCTAATACTTGTGTGTTGTCCAGGACAAGCTGGTTCCCTGTATGCGTGCATTTCTTTATTTCTAATTCTAATAGGTTTACCACCAAAAATTACATGTAAACCTTCGAGGTGTAGTCGGATGTAAAGTAATCCCTCCTTTTTTATGGAAATGGGCATTATAAGTAGGGGAAAACTGCCGATTTCTATTCGATTTTGTGGTTGTATATGTATAAGAAGCGTATTAATAGGTTTTACTGGATCACTAATAAACATTTTCAAAATTTCGACTCTGTGCTTACACTTTGTGAGCAACCATCACTGAAAACAGCTGTACTCTTGACCTGTTTAGTAAACAAACAAGAACTTTCTTACATGTCTTGTGACCCCACCTTTTCTGGTGATTTTTCAAGCGGAAAATTAGTTTTCTCCATGAAAATTGCACTGCTGCATTATCCATATTTTAGTTGAAGTTGCAGCAAATCATTAATATGTGGCAATTTAACATTGGTGTATATGGGGAAAATAATAATACCTAATACTTGTTTTTGTCCAGGACAGAAGCTGGTTCCCTGTATTTATGCATTTCTTTATTACTAATATTAATATTTGTGTGTTGTCCAGGACAGAAGCTGGCTCCCTGTATTTGTTCAACTCTTTATTTCTAATTCTAATATTTGTGTGTTGTCCAGGACAGAAGCTGGCTCTCTGTAATTGTTCAACTCTATATTTCTAATTCTAATATGTGTGTGTTGTCCAGGACAGAAGCTGGCTCCCTGTTTTTGTTCAACTCTATATTTCTAATTCTAATATGTGTTGTCCAGGACAGAAGCTGGCTCCCTGTATTTGTTCAACTCTATATTTATAATTCTAATATGTGTGTGTTGTCAAGGACAGAAGCTGGTTCCCTGTATTTGTTCAACTCTATATTTCTAATTCTAATATGTGTGTGTTGTCCAGGACAGAAGCTGGCTCCCTGTATTTGTTCAACTCTATATTTCTAATTGTAATATGTGTGTGTTGTCCAGGACAGAAGCTTCCTCCCTGTATTTGTTCAACTCTATATTTCTAATTCTAATATGTGAGTGTTGTCCAGGACATAAGCTGGTTCCCTGTATTTGTTCAACTCTATATTTCTAATTATAATATGTGTGTGTTGTCCAGGACAGAAGCCAGCTCCCTGTATTTGTTTAACTCTATATTTGTGCATTTATTTATGTCTAATTATAATACTTGTTTATTGTCCAGGACAGAAGCCGGTTCCCTGTATATGTGCATTTATTTATGTCTAATTCTAATACTGGTTTGTTGTCCAGGACAGAAACTAGTTCCCTGTATTTGTGCATTTATTTATTATATCTAATTATAATTAGCCGGTTCGTTTGGTCTCTTCCGGGTAGAGAAGCGCCAAGTATAGAAGATGATAGAAGAAGGCAGAGCACTGTTCTAATCGAACGTACATCGGCAGAGGTAGAGGATTTGGGACTAATCGAACACGCATCAATTTTCGGAAGTAGAAGTAATCAAAGTACTGAAAGACTGCGATTATATGAGAAAATTAAAACTTCTTAAATAACCGAGGAATATTGGCATGTGGCATGTCGAAAGTAAGGAGCAGATTTCTTAAAAGTATATATTTTATGCAACACATTTGTTGCTAAACTTTCGACATGCAACATGCCAATTAACCTCACCGTAATTTCTGAGAGAGAGAGAGAGAGAGAGAGAGAGAGGGAGAGGGGGAGGGGAGGGACGGACGGACGGACGGACGGACGGACGGACGGAGGGAGGGAGTATACAGACGGACAGACATACACACATACGTAACATGGTATGTAACATGTTTAATAAAAGAATATGAAATGAATTTATTTAATACTATAGACATGTCACCAATAATTTTATCTTTGCGCTGTTTTCTTTTTTATAAATACACCTCAGTAAGTGTGCAAGGGGTTTCTGCCAGGACTCAAACCTGGATCTCCTTTCTCGAAAGAAAAGCGTGCTTCCTTACACTACAGAAATGGGCCCAACAGCACAAAACTGATTGTACCAAAACTAGCCAACATTAATTTTAAATTTGAATGTATTTAAAATATGTATATTTAAATTAATTTTGGTTTGTGTTTATATTAAATAAATGTTTATAAAATAACCTTCCATTCTAAATTGTAGAACTGTTGCAAAAAATGCTTTAAATGCAGTTGGAAGATTTTACATGTGAGTCGAGGTCTGACGAGTTTATCTCAGAGTTTCAGGGACCTGTGGTAATAATGTCATAACATATGATCATATTAATAATCTCTGTGTAAACAAAAAATCGGTATGTTTATAAAAACAGGACTAGATAACAGAAGACAAGCAAGTCATGTAACTTAGACAACCACTGCTCCACCAAATTGGTCGGAACACCTCTACCTAATTATGTATTATTGTAAATATAAGGTACCCCCCCCCCCCCCCCCCACGCACACCCCCCACCCCACCCCCACTGGCACTCCCGTATTTTATTTTGTTTCTCCATAACTCCTCTCTCATCCAGCCCCACCGGAAAAATACTGAAAAGGCACCCACATGGACAAAAGTTAAAAAAACACTCCCTTGATTTTTTTTATTGAAAATACCCCTCCCCACCCCTCACCTAATATGTTCTAACCCAATGCTATACCAACTGAGCTACCCCACCGAACAATGCTACATAGTGTGTCTGTTTTTTATTATGTAACTATCAGCTACCAGTACCAGAAAGTTTCCGACCTTGTCGAGTCGTGAAAAAAAAGACATGATCTTGATATTGAGTGTTTACAAATAAAAACACACTGTTGTGATCGCTATAAATATTAATAATATATACCCACAAGCCAGTGCATATAGGTTATGGTATGTCTGTTGAGCCTGGGGTCCAGGGGCTTGTAAATCTACCCATCCTTCATATAACTTTTTAACAATGACCAAAAAATCCATTGGAAGATAAAAAAAACTTTCTTCGTGGGTGTAATGTTTCCCTTTTATAATAAATTTCACATAATAATCAACCATTTCTTGTTTGTTTTTAAAGCAAATGTCACCGGGATACTGAACATTTTGCACAACAGTAAATATTTTATCCAAATAACAACAATACACATTTGTTGACAACGATATCTCTGCAATTAATCTAAAAAATATAATTCTCACACTCACGTATTTTCTTTTGACGCCATCTTTGCTGCTCTTCTCTGCCATCTCTTCCTATTTCAAATCGGCAGCGACGGCAGAGCTTCCGAGAAGAGAAGAGGTCCGAAACGAACAATCAGAAGAGTATCTTCTCTTCTAAGAAGCTCTTCCGCCTTGCCAAACGAACCGGCTATAAGACTTGTGTGTTGTCCAGGACAGAAGCTGGTTCCCTATATTTGTGCATTTATTTATGTCTAATTCTAATATTTGTTTGTTGTCCAGGACAGAAGCTGATGAAGATAATCCGGAGTCTCAAGAAGTTCTGGAGGAACAGCTGACCAGACAACTCTCCGGGGACTACATTGATTGGTTGTGTATGTATGCACACTTGTATAGTCTGGTTACCTCCGCTGGTTTTCCCACTGCGTCATATAGGCTGATTACCTCCCCTCACACGTATATAGTCTGGTTACCTCCCCTGGTGATATAGTCTGGTTACCTCCTCTCACACTTATATAGTCTGGTTACCTCCCCTCACACATACTTCCCCTCACATTTGTATAGTCTGGTTACCTCCTCTCACACTTATATAGTCTGGTTACGCCCCCTCACACGTATATAGTCTGGTTACGTCCCCTCACACTTATATATCTGGTTTTCCCCTTTCCTCATATAGGCTGATTACCTCCCCTCACACATATATAGTCTGGTTACCTCCCCTAACACTTATATAGTCTGGTTACCTCCCCTCACACATATATAGTCTGGTTTCCTCCCTGGTGATATAGTCTCGTTACCTCCTTTCACACTTATATAGTATGGTTACCTCCCCTCACATTTATATAGCTGGTTTCCCCCCTGCATCATATAGTCTGATTACCTCCCCTCACACTTATATAGCTGGTTTCCCCCTGTTTCATATAGGCTGACTACCTCCCCTCACACATATAGTCTGGTTACCTCCCCTCACACATATATAGCCTGGTTTCCTCCTCTCACACTTATATAGGCTGATTACCTCCCTTGGTGATAAAGTATCGTTACCTCCTCTCACACTTATATAGTCTGGTTACCTCCCCTCACACTTATATATAGCTGGTTTCCCCCCTGCATCATATAGGCTGATTACCTCCTCTCACACTTATATAGTCTGGTTACCTCCCCTGGTGATATAGTCTCGTTACCTCCTCTCACACTTATATAGTCTGGTTACCTCCCCTCACACTTATGTAGCTGGTTTCCTCCCTGCGTCATATAGGCTGATTACCTCCGCTCACATTTATATAGCTGCCCAGGTTTCCCCCCTGCATCATATAGGCTGATTACCTCCTCTCACACTTTTATAGTCTGGTTACCTCCCCTTGTATGTACATGTATACCCTGATAGACATGTTAACATTTATACAGTCTGGTTACCTCCCCTTTTATGTACATGTATACCCTGATAGACATGTAAACACTTATACAGTCTGGTTACCTCCCCTTGTATGTACATGTATACCCTGATAGACATGTTAACTTTGATATAGTCTGGTTACCTCCCCTTGTATGTACATGTATACCCTGATAGATATGTTAACATTTATATAGTCTGGTTACCTCCCCTTGTATGTACATGTATACCCTGATAGACATGTTAACATTTATACAGTCTGGTTACCTCCCCTTGTATGTCCATGTATACCCTGGTAGACATGTTAACATTTATACAGTCTGGCTACCTCCCCTTGTATGTACATGTATACCCTAATAGACATGTAAATATGTATACAGTTGGGTTACCTCCCCTCCGTGAAGCTTTCTGATTTATAGGTGAATCCATATCTTATAATATATCGCTATATAACAGCAGTTTAACCCTGCATTTAATATATAATTTGATTAAAAGAAGATGATGGGCTAAAACGGAAATGGACACTTTGGTCTTGTTTAGTATATATTTTATTACATTAACATCATACTTAACTAATCAGCATTTCTATATATATATATATATTTGGCATATGAGGACTCCACAAGTACTGTCCACCATGATGGCAAGCAGGCAACCGGACCGAGGTAACCATGACCGAGAACAGCGAGACAAATAATGGCTGAGCTGCAATCCGAAAGGAATGCCAGATCGAGGCTTATCAGTAAAAGCTAAAAATAAATGTGATCGAGGCTTATTAGTAAAAGCTATAAAAAATGTTGCGGAAATCAGAGGATCTTGATTTTCATAATTGCATCACAACTGTCCGTATTATTTTACAGAATGTTCCTTCACTTCAGGTTCTGTATGCTGGAACAAACGCAATGATCCGGCTGAGGACAAGATGCAGGATGAGAATGACATTGCACAATCCCAGACTCGTGACCTTGGGGAGCTGGGCATTCTCTGTGTAGAAACTGAGGTAGTCTATGAACAGACCCGATTAGTAGTGGGTCGAAAACTGTTATTTTGCCCATTGAGTTTTGCAATTTTTGGAAGACTTTTCCTCAAATATAGATTGTTTAAGAAATACAATATGTCCAGAGGGTTTATATTATCCCAGATCAGTACCTTGTGGGCGGAACTTGAAGATCATCGATACCAAAGGCCGTGTTGTCGATAGGTATTTAGGCTGAAAATCCAGGTTTTGATCTCGCACCATATAAACCCTCTGGAAATTATTTTTTTATCTGACATGGATTTTTATGTAAATAATACACAGTTTTTCGAGAGATTGAGCATAATTCGAGGAGCAGTCAGAAAATTTTGAGACTGATTCTATAACTTAACAATAAAACAAAAAATTGATTATGAAAAGATGAATGTATTTGTGACAACCTGTGAAAATTTCATTCAGTTACTGTATTCGCGAGGGTTTTATTTTCCGCTAATATTCACGAATCCACTGTCTCGCAAATTTGAGAACTCGTAGATAATAAACTCGAAAGAGTATCCGAAACCTCGCTCAACCATCTGAAATAAAGTAGATTGAAATTAACAGATGATCAGCAGGAATATATACATGTACAAGAAAGAAGCGTTATATCCTAAATAGTGGTTAACAATACATACTTACCGTATTGTTCCTTTTTAACGCCCCCTCCCGGGGGCGTTGAAAAGGAACAATACAGTATTAGTTTACATTGATTTGATTTAAAATAACAATAATGTATCATGTCTATTCTTGTAAAATACTTTTTAGAATTATTAATTTTAATACATATGTTGAATCGAGGCTATTGATTAAGTTCAAAGTGCGGCGTCTGCACTTCAAAAATACGAATGTTATTTTCTGTGTACTGTACTGGTAATTATATTTGTTAAACATCAGTTAATGAATAAGCATTACAAATCATGATCAATACAGTCAATAAATTCTTTACAATTATGTTCACAAGATGCATCACTTAGTATATTTGATATGATAAATGATGTTTCTCCGGGCTATAAACAGGACACCGATAGCGGATGTAGTCGGAATTAACAGAGTAAGTGTGAAACACATGTATCAGGAAAAACCTAATGAAATAAACAAAACTCAACAAAAATAAACACCGAAGAAATATATTATTTATAAGAAAATATAATTATTTACATTTTGCTTGGACGCCAATTCATGAACACGCTAATAAATCAAAGACCCACTGATTCGCAAACTTAAGATCACGCGGAAATAATGTGAGCTACACAGTATTCCCAGAATTAACAAAATATTAATAATTTTTAAACTGTGGCTACTACGATTTAGCACTTTGATGACCTTCATGACGTCGCTGCGACGTTAAAATTGTTAATTGCACTCTTATCTCTTTATCGTGTTCACTGAGAAGCCTTGGGATGCAGCGAGCACTTACATTTCTCATGTTAATGTCTGATCTGATGATGGCATTGGAAGTATTTACTTTGACGTTTCTTTCTGCTTAACTGGTCACAATGAATTTTATGTAAATGGTTAATCAGGGCTTAAAGGTTGACTCTCAAAATTGAGTTTATGAGTTAAAAAGGTCAGGAAGGATTGCAAATACACATATATGCTTTCAGCAGGATTCAAATTTTATATCGGAGCTTGAGTTTATGGTCTAGCAGGATTTCATGGTGTGTACCTGTGCTTGAAGTCAAATAATCATAACAGCAGAATAACATTCTGCAACATTGTGTTAATATTTACAGAATATATTTTTTTAATAACTGTTACTATTAGTGGTACTTATTCTGTTCTGTTTATAGCTTCTGAAGGACAACAAATTATCAAGTGCTGCGGCCAATCATTTCTACACGAGAATACTATCGTCATTACAACTGCACGGGGCACATGAGGCGAGCCATTCCTTATTGCTAGGACTTGGTCTACAGGCTTATGAATTACTGGTAATAAATGTGTTCATGTGTATAAGGCAAGCCAGTCCCTATTGCTAGGACTGGGTCTGCAAGCTTATGACTTACTGGTGATAAATGTGTTCATGTGTTAAAGGCAAGCCAGTCCCTATTGCTAGGACTGGGTCTGCCAGCTTATGAATTACTGATAATAAATGTGTTCATGTGTAGAAGGGAAGCCAGTCCTTATTGCTAGGACGTGGTCTGCAAGCTTATGAATTACTGGTAATAAATGTGTTCATGTGTATAAGACGAGCCAGTCCCTATTGCTAGGACTGGATCTGCAAACTTATGAATTACTGGTGATAAATGTGTTCATGTGTAGAAGGGAAACCAGTCCTTATTGCTAGGACTGGGTCTGCAAGCTTATGAATTACTGGTAATAAATGTGTTCATGTGTAGAAGGGAAGCCAGTCCTTATTGCTAGGACTGGGTCTACAGGCTTATGAATTACTGGTAATAAATGTGTTCATGTGTATAAGGCAAGCCAGTCCCTATTGCTAGGACTGGGTCTGCAAGCTTATGAATTACTGGTGATAAATGTGTTCATGTGTTAAAGGCAAGCCAGTCCCTATTGCTAGGACTGGGTCTGCAAGTTTATGAATTACTGGTAATAAATGTGTTCATGTGTATAAGACGAGCCAGTCCCTATTGCTAGGACTGGATCTGCAAGCTTATGAATTACTGGTAATAAATGTGTTCATGTGTAGAAGTTCCCTTATTGCTAGGACTGGGTCTGCAAGCTCATGAATTACTGATAATAAATGTGTACATGTGTAGAAGGGAAGCCAGTCCTTATTACAAGGTCTTGGTCTACAAGCTTATGAATTACTGGTAATAAATGTGTTCATGTGTAGAAGGGAAGCCAGTCCTTATTGCTAGGACTGGGTCTACAGGCTTATGAATTACTGGTAATAAATGTGTCCATGTGAATAAGGCAAGCCAGTCCCTATTGCTAGGACTGGGTCTGCAAGCTTATGAATTAACGGGGATAAATGTGTTCATGTGTTAAAGGCAAGCCAGTCCCTATTGCTAGGACTGGGTCTGCAAGCTTATGAATTACTGATAATAAATGTGTTCCTGTGTAGAAGGGAAGCCAGTCCTTATTGTTAGGACGTGGTCTGCAAGCTTATGAATTACTGGTAATAAATGTGTTCATGTGTATACGACGAGCTAGTCCCTATTGCTAGGACTGGATCTGCAAGCTTATGAATTACTGGTAATAAATGTGTTCATGTGTAGAAGGGAAACCAGTCCTTATTGCTAGGACTGGGTCTGCAAGCTTATGAATTACTGATAATAAATGTGTACATGTGTAGAAGGGAAGCCAGTCCTTATTGCAAGGACTTGGTCTGCAAGCTTATGAATTACTGGTAATAAATGTGTTCATGTGTAGAAGGGAAGCCAGTCCTTATTGCAAGGACTTGGTCTGCAAGCTTATGAATTACTGATAATAAATGTGTTCATATGTAGAAGGGAAGCCAGTCCTTATTGCAAGGACTTGGTCTGCAAGCTTGTGAATTACTGGTAATAAATGTGGTCATGTGTAGAAGGGAAGCCAGTCCTTATTGCAAGGACTTGGTCTGCAAGCTTATGAATTACTGGTAATAAATGTGTTCATGTTTATAAGGCTTGCCAGCCCTTATTCCTAGGACTTAACCTGTATTCTTATGAATAATTGGCTCATTATCCCTGCTACCTTAGGAGGGAGATAGTTATATCATATATCGTCAGTTCTTTCATCTACAAACACAACATAACTTGGCATTCCCTACTTACCGGCAAAATCTGGTCTGCCCCTCGCCATGGCAAGAGACAGATGAATTTAGATGAGTGGACATTTCTTTCAGTACTTATTACTAGGATCGGGTCAGTATTGTTTTGAATTACTGATGAACATTTTGATGTGCTTCATGAGGTAAGTCACTCCTTATTGCCAGGACTATGCTAAATGTGATAATCTTGCAAGTATTCAAGGTTGTTTCAAATGCAAAACCATTTTACTAGTATTCTTGTCTTTCTTCTTCTTTCAGCGACCACAATTTGCAGAGATTTGTTTCGTCATGTTTGAAATACCAAACTGTACGGACGTTGCTTTAAAGGTAACACATTATACAAACAGCCGTAATAGCCCTGTCTATGTCACTGTTAATGTTAGGCATATATTACTAATGTGCAGCAGGCGAGAAATAGATTCATTTTATAATAACGACTTTGTAGTGAATTTCCCATAATGCTTGTCTTCAACATTTTTCAGTTTGATAAATAATTGTCTCCGTAAGTTTGGTGAGATACATCAGAAGGCGGCTCCTTTGTTTTTTTGTCGTCTGCGTAGCTTGGCTAAACAGAGGGATGGCTTTGTCTGTCATCTTGCGTTGTTGTCCATCGTCACTTGAACTGTCATTTCTTTATATCTCGACTTCATCACACGTTCAGTATATACACATCATGATAATTGTCATGTGACCACGCTTACATGCGGGAGGCAAATTTTGGTCACACAAAAATCTATTTGTCCCTGCAACTTTCATTCCTTTATTTTTCTGCATCAAACTTTCAATATAAGCACATTATGACAATAGGCACATCGCTATGCAAATATATATACCGACGGTTAACACTAGTTATTTGACGACAAGTTTCTTGGTGCTATTGGACCTCAGAAGTTGGGAGAGAAGAAGAAAAAGGAGGCATAGAAGAAACTTGTAGCTGAGTTGATTGGTGTAAGTTGGTTTGTTTTTGTATGCATAACATGTTATCATATTACACAAAGGTGTTGACGGTTTGTGTCAATAATATCTCAAGTGTTGGACTTCGAGAAAAAATTACGTTTTTGTTATAGAGTTATTAGCCTCGATAATATGACAGAATTATTGGAAATTTTAACTTACGATCTATCTAAACACTATTTTCTGCTGGCTTCCAAGCCATGTATGAATATGTGGTAATGATAGAGCTGATAGTGCTGCTAAAGCAGCATTAGGTTTACATATATCTAATGCTAAATTACCTTATACTGATTTTAAAAGTTGTATTAACACATTTATTCGTAACTCTTGGCAAGCCGCTTAGGATTTGTCAGTTAACAATAAACTCCATTCATTTAAACCGTTACTTGGAGAATGGCGTTTTTCTAGTAGACCCATTCGTCGAGAAGAAGTTGTCCTAGCCCGGTGCAGGATAGGGCATACACGTTATACTCATTCATATTTATTACAAGGTGAGCCAATTGTAATGTATACCCTGCTTTGCACCGTTAACGGTCAAACACATCTTGTTGGAATGTGTAGACTTTGATCCTATGCGTCAAACGTACTACAGTGTTAATACTATAAAAGAGTTATTTGATACTATAGATTTTAGTCTTGTTTTAGATTTCCTCAAAGAAATCAGGCTATATAAATCATTATAATGTGTTCTTGTATATATTTACTTGTTTATATACCTGTTGGCGGGCATTTGTTGATTTATTTATATAGTTTATATTACTACCATATCATCTCTTATTTTTTAATAGTTTTATCTTGATATATTTACATTAATTGTTAATTACTACTAAATTTCTTCATCTTTCGTCGGCTTTTACGCACAATATGACCTATTTATGTGTCGACGTAAAACACCATTCATTCATTCATTCTATCTAAACACTTGGATTTTTACCAAACTTGATATAATTTTTTGTTTTAATAAGATCTTGGATGAGCTTGTCAATGAGTAATATTGACGTGTACATAGCAAAGTTATTGCCAGTGTGGTTTAGTGGACACTTTCCTAAGGATCACTGCTCTCCTACTTATGACATGTTCATGACACTTGACAATAACATAACATATGATATTAAGATGTCATGATATCTAGATAGGCCTAAAAAAATATAACTTCCTGCATAATCAAAGATAGCCACATAGGCTAAAAATACACCATAAACATGATGGCATGTGTAGTTGCGTTAAAACCCTTTTGTTTAGCTGTCCAATATAGGTTTCCGAAAATTGTTTTGAAATGGGAACTCTTGTTAATATTAGTTTTTTTTTTGATGATTTGTTAGCAAATAATATGATTATTTTATACATGACTTTAAACTTCTAGGCTATTGTTTTTTTGTATTATATTTACCCGAGCATATTTGTGTTTTACTTATATTGCCTATTGATGCTGCCTTGTTGGTTAGAGATTAGATCATGGCGAGGATTTCTATATTTACACTGTCCTGTTTTAATGGGATGACAGTAGGGTAAGTGTGAGGTTTGGTGCACCCTAGAACCGGTTTAAACCCCAAGTGGCCTACTTTGCCACTGACCGTTCCAAGGCGGTAGCCCTATTTGTGTTCGTTATGTCCTTTGCATTTATTATTGCTTTTGACTTCTTGTTTGTCTGTTTGCGTGTTTGTTTCTGTGTTTTGTGGTTGACTGTTCTCCTTGAATACTACTTTCCCCGTCCGATCTTTTTATATTTCTTTACATCTTTTCCCCCAGAAAAATGTCGGAGAAATGTTCAGACGAGAGATCCATTATAAAAGTTTACCAAGCCTGTTCCGACATACCAAACCAAAACAGCCGTCCCTGGATGAGACAGAACATAAAGATATAGGACTGTGCTCCCTATTTACACCAGAAACAAATGGGACCAGCTAACACAGGATTTGAGAAGAGGACCCCAGGATATGTGAACTTTGTTAGTACAGGGGTCCAATTAATGCAGGATTTGGGAAGAGAACCCGAGTATGTCTGTCCATTGATAGAAACGGGAACCAGCATATGAAGGATCTGGTGAGGGAACTAAAATGTATGTAAACTTGTAGTGCAGATACAACCTCTGTGGCATTTGTAAAGGGAACCAGCTTATGAATGATCTGGTGAGGGAACCAGGATGTATAGTTGCAATACAGGTACAACCTTGCAGCATTTGGTGTGCATTGTTATAACAAGGAGTTAATTATTAAAACAGGGAACCAGCTAATGCAGATTAGGATAGGGAGTCGAGTGCGTAATATGGTTTATTATAATGATTGTTTTTAGCACTTTAAACTTTACCTTTTTAGCAAGGTATCGGTTAATCCAGGATTGGATAGGAAACCAGGGTGAATATTTCGGTTTAGGTACACTGTGAGTGCATCATGTTATGGTGAATAATTTTCTATATATGTGAAATTCAAGATTTTTTTGATTAAAAGAAACAAACTATTCAGCAGATGTAAAATGACATTACGAACATTTGCTTTATTATAATGATTGTTTTTAGCACTTTAAACTTTACCTTTTTAGCAAGGTATCGGTTAATCCAGGATTGGATAGGAAACCAGGGTGAATATTTTGGTTTAGGTACACTGTGAGTGCATCATGTTATGGTGAATAATTTTCTATATATGTGAAATTCAAGATTTCTTGATTAAAAGAAACAAACTATTCAGCAGATGTAAAATGATATTACGAAAATTTGCTTTACACTGCATGTGCTCTCCATGTGCATGAAATACACAATGCTTATGGTATAGTGCTCACGCATGTACTGCACTCCACAATGGTTGAATGCTCATCTCCACAATGGTTGAATGCTCATCTCCACAATGGTTAAATGCTCATCTCTAAAGGCTCATGTCTTTACTTATTGTCTTACATGGAAATCAAAAAAAACTTGTCTCAGGTATCAGCAGTGGCAATTCTACAATAATATCCTTTACATTAAAATGTCACTGTTTAAGTTGAAAGTTGTTTAGGAATTTAAAAAAAGTAATTATTGCAGTAAAATGTAACTTTTATATTTTAATGGTAAATACAACTATTTCATCATTTAGCTTGAAATAAAAATAATTCTTAATATCATGGTTTACACAGATGCTGCAAAATCTTGTCTTACCTACACGCCTCGACAATAAAGTTGTAAACTTCTGTCAACAGTTACTTGATGTTTGTTTACAGTTGTAGCTTTATGGTTATGTCAACAATTTCATGACATTTATTTACAAACCCTGATTGAAGGTGGTGTCCATTGTATGCAAGAAAAATAATTATGGGTGACGGATTCATAAAATAAATGTTTCAATCAGAACCTTGGCAGAATCTCTGTTCTGATAACAACAGTTATACCTCTGGTTGGAATTTTCAATCAGTACCCATAAAATGTTCTTATATTCTCTCCAAAAGGGTGCTTGATAATAGGGAGAAGTAAAATAATGCAAAATTGTTGTCCAGACTAGAACTATAACGTGTGGATGCAAGAATTGAAATTTTACCTTAAAGGGACACAGTAACCTGGATATTTGTCCTCATTGTCCTGTGCCCCTTTAAACATGAAATTCTATCACAGAAAACATTCTTGTACATTTATAGGTATTTTATTATTATGCAGTTGCAAGTAAATCAACCGCTATTTGTTCATAGGTTATTTTGAATACTTCGAAATTTAATAAGTTTTTGCCAAATCCAATATTTTGGACTGATTTCATAGGTGTGGGTGGAGATGCGAATGAAAATATTAATTTACGTGGCCTAATGACTGTGTTATTTACCTGGCCTAATGACTGTGTTGCATGTTTTCTCTACAAAATTGGTGCATTATTATGTGTTGAATACAATGAAATTAAAGTCAGTCATGTAACAACTGTATAGTTCTTTTGATTCTTTACCAAATACAGTAGGCTTCAGTGTATAGACTTTAATGGATGTTCATTATTTCCGAGAAAGGTGTAAACCAGACATACAAAAGGGTGCAAGGCACGAGTAAATTGGTTTATATCAGATTTGCACATATCCTGGAGAAATAAATCCTTCTTTTTGCATATGAATCTTAGAGCACTGAATAATGTTTTGCAAATTTTAGAATAAATTGCTGATACCACCCTTGAATTTTATAATATAAAATGTTCTTGAAGATTTATGATCAGTTCCATGCCATTAACAGTCAGTAGGAAACATGGAATACAACATTTATCAACTTGTGAACACTCATTTAATTGATAGTTTTGATACTTGTCACAATGAAGTATTTGACGAGTTCATCATCATGTTGATCTGTATTTACATACATAATCATTGGCATATTGTGAGCAGTTTTGCCAAACTTGACAAAAAAAAAAGAAAAGTGTTAATGTTTTTGCTCAACGGGCCATTTGAAGGCCATATATAGGATTGCGAGTTGTCCGTCGTCCGCCTCTCCATCTTTTAAAGTTTGCCTTGTGGACACAATAGCGACTTCATTTTTAATTTGATCTAAACCAAACACTGTCAGTGTCTTTAAATCAATGTCAGACAAGTTGACCAGCCAGATCAGATTAGTATCACGAGTTATGGCCCTTCTTTTATTATAAAACACCACTTTCTGCTTTGTGAATACTTCATTTGTAATTGATCTTTTCCAAACTTGACCAGATTGTTGATATTAATGAAAACTCGGACAAGTCTGAAACCCAGCTAGATGATATTACAACATCAGAGTTATAGTCTGATTTATTGAACAATTCCATATTGTGTCTTGTGAACATCTTCATTTTGTATTTGATCTTTACTAACCTTGGTAAGATTGTTGATATTGATGAAAGCATTAACAACTTTGGAAATCGGCTAGATCAGATTATTTATAACAGAATCATGGCCCTTGTTTTATTGAAAAATGCTATATTAAGGACAAACACTGTAGTGTGTTAATCGGCAGATTATTTGTTGAACAGCTAATATTTTCATCTTTCCATGATTTCTACTCACCAAATTGACATAAAACATATACCGGTACAATCCCATTTTCATTTCCACCTTTAGGTACATGATTGATTGATTGTTACATGATTGTTATGCCTTAAAGACATATATTTCTGTGTTAAGCGTGTACATGTATCTCGGAAACATTACATACTTCACACCTCTGCTTCACCATCAGCCAACATCATAGAGTCAGATTCTATAAGTCATTTATTTAAAAAAATTATGGCCACTTTTATACTCTATCAAAATTGATTAACGTTTTGTATGTAAGCTTGTATCTCGGAACCTACATCATATAATGTGTATTAATTATGTAATAATAATAATCCGTAATGGATTAGAACTTTACACATGTCGTCGTCATCATAAGACAATAACATAGAGCCAGGTTCTATAACTAACGCTTATTTTTAACAAAAAAATGCTCTCATTTAAACTTAGAACAAATTGATTATACAAACAAATATGAGTCTTGAAACCTTCCAAGAGAACTGCTACTCACAGAAAACTGCTACTCACACAACTGGTTCTCTCCTGGATAACCCTATAATATGTGATCCAAGAGAACTGCTACTCACAGAAAACTGCTACTCACACAACTGGTTCTCTCCTGGATAACCCTATAATATGTGATCCAAGAGAACTGCTACTCACAGAAAACTGCTACTCACACAACTGGTTCTCTCCTGGATAACCCTATAATATGTGATCCAAGATAACTGCTACTCACAGAAAACTGCTACTCACACAACTGGTTCTCTCCTGGATAACCCTATAATATGTGATCCAAGAGAACTGCTACTCACAGAAAACTGCTACTCACACAACTGGTTCTCTCCTGGATAACACTATAATATGTGATCCAAGAGAACTGCTACTCACAGAAAACTGCTACTCACACAACTGGTTCTCTCCTGGATAACCCTATAATATGTGATCCAAGAGAACTGCTATTCACAGAAAACTGCTACTCACACAACTGGTACTCTCCTGCATAACCCTATAATATGTGATCCAAGAGAACTGCTACTCACATAAAACTGCTACTCACACAACTGGTTCTCTCCTGCATAACCCTATAATATGTGATCCAAGATAACTGCTACTCACAGAAAACTGCTACTCACACAACTGGTTCTCTCCTGGATAACCCTATAATATGTGATCCAAGAGAACTGCTACTCACAGAAAACTGCTACTCACACAACTGGTTCTCTCCTGGATAACACTATAATATGTGATCCAAGAGAACTGCTACTCACAGAAAACTGCTACTCACACAACTGGTTCTCTCCTGGATAACCCTATAATATGTGATCCAAGAGAACTGCTATTCACAGAAAACTGCTACTCACACAACTGGTTCTCTCCTGCATAACCCTATAATATGTGATCCAAGAGAACTGCTACTCACATAAAACTGCTACTCACACAACTGGTTCTCTCCTGCATAACCCTATAATATGTGATCCAAGAGAACTGCTACTCACACAGAAAATTGTTACTCACACAACTGGTTCTCTCCTGGATAACCATATAATATGTGATCCAGGAGAACTGCTACTCACAGAAAACTGCTACTCACACAACTGGTTCTCTCCTGGATAACCCCATAATATGTGATCCAAGAGAACTGCTACTCACAGAAAACTGCTACTCACACAACTGGTTCTCTCCTGGATAACCCTATAATATGTGATCCAAGAGAACTGCTACTCACAGAAAACTTCTACTCACACAACTGGTTCTCTCCTGGATAACCCTATAATATGTGATCCAAGAGAACTGCTACTCACAGAAAACTGCTACTCACACAACTGGTTCTCTCCTGGATAACCCTATAATATGTGATCCAAGAGAACTGCTACTCACACAACTGGTTCTCTCCTGGATAACCCTATAATATGTGATCCAAGAGAACTGCTACTCACAGAAGAAGCAATATTAAAATGTGGAAGAACTCGTGCATATTTTTAAAAACAAGTCTAATAACCTATAAATGTATTATGTGATCCAAAATTCAAGAGAAGAAGCACTCTCCTGTATCACATAAAAAATGCAATTCTGCATATTTATCTGGCAATGCAGTGACCTTATTTTAGGTCCCTAGATCTGATTATCTTAAAGTTTCATCCTCAAGTTTTAATATGTATCTAAGAAAATATATAAACTTTGGAATAATAACAAACAACAAAAGTATTTCCGTGCAAAAGAAATATATTTTGCCAAATGTGCATCACTTTGTTAAAACACCAATATTAAAGGGACAAACGGCAATCTTGATTTTTGAAAAACTCATGGCATATTGTTTTTCACATAACTAGCAATTGTTCAATCATTAATATTAAGTATAAAGATAGTTTAAAGCAAACTGTTTTTGCATATTACTAAGTGGTGATTATACTGCACCAATAATGTATTTAAACCTACGGTAAAATAAGAAGAAAAAATAAAAAATAAAACTTTTATTTAATTATATGCAAGCAAGTTTAAAGTCAAAATGATACTGGATTAATCATTTTAATGACTGATAAAACCTTCAAGATTGCATTGTTTCCCTTTAAAGGAACTTTACATGCACTGTAAGAATGACAGCTGTCAAAAATACATGTCAGTGAAATAACGAAGTTGTATGTGAAGTATATCAAGTGTTGTATTATGCAAGTCTCTAGTGCACATTTGTTCTCTATATTTCCTGATTAAATAATTGTGCAATATTTACAGCACACGCAGTGCTTGTATTCAATCTTTAAATCTTTCAATAGCACACATTCACACCTTACAGTATACTTGTATTTTGAAGAAACTAATAGAATCATATATTACCTACAGACAGAAAGAATATGAAAGCAGAAATTTGGAAATCGCCGAACACGAAAAATATAAAAAAATATTGCAGTCTAGGTTTGATTGAGACTGTACATGAATGCATATGGTAGTGAAAAATGCTAGCTACCATTCACGCCCTTTGAGCAGAACTCAATATTTAAAATGTCTAAATTGTCGAAATTTTGAGCCATGCTCAAGATGGTATGAATATGATGGTGAACATGGAACCTTAAATGTAGTATTTTCATACCATTCCATGGCCAACGGCTTATTGTCACAGTTTCTAACACAATGCTTTGCCCTAAAAACGAGAAAACATTGGGCGAAATAAACATAATGAATTTAATTGGGAACAGCAGTTATGAAGCCTGCGTATCAAAAGTAACAGTCGAAATACTAGATTAAAAAGCAGACAACATATCCTAAGGTTGATTTAGCAATACTCAGAGCCTTTAAAGGCTTGAGTAATGGAACCACGTTTTCGAAATGAAAGTAAGAAAACAAAGTATTTGAGAATTTACCACCGATATCTGTTTATAAATATAAGACTAGAGCGATCTCCAAAGATCGGAATGAATAACAGTTCTGATTGCAAGCACGGGGAGATGTTTTACTACCGCTCTGAAAAACTCTATACAGAAGGCATAAACAACCATCCTTCAGGACAATTTCCTCAGATATGAAGAAGTACCAGGAACAATTTAACAAAACAAATGGCCCTAAATCGTTCACCTTATGTCCTTGTCCACTATGGACACTTTTCAATTTTTTCCTTTATAAGTCTTATACAAAACCCTTGAGCAGGGTTAAATTGAGCACAGGACCACCATTCAAACAAACTTTGTAGAAGACCATAATCCTGTGCTACGTCATGCAAAAATTTGACTCTTGGTTCACCATTTGAACAAACTTGATAGAGGAAGATAAGCTTAAGCTACATGTGATATATGCCCACTATGTGCCTTGTGGTTTCAGAGAAGTAGATGTTTGAAATCATTCCTTATATGTAGATAAGCTTATGCTACATGTGATATATGCCCACTCTGTGCCTTGTGGTTTCAGAGATGTTTGAAATCATTCCTTGTATGTAGATAAGCTTATGCTACATGTAATATATTCCCACTCTGTGCCTTGTGGTTTCAGTGAAGGAGATGTTTGAAATCATTCCTTATGTGTAGATAAGCTTATGCGACAGGTGATATATGCCCACTATGTGCCTTGTGGTTTCAGAGAAGGAGATGTTTGAAATCATTCCTTATATGTCAATCTAAACCATGCAACATCCATATATACAAACTTTGGATGGCTGGGGCATGGCCAGTTTTTTACCCCAGGGACTTCATTTGAAAAAACTTGAAAGTCAAGAGGTTGGCAATCATTAAACAAGAGAAACTGTCAAAATCTGGTCAGTGGTTCTTGAGAAAATATCAATAATTGATAGTAACGGTGGCCATCTTGGATGTCAAATTTACTTATTGAAACTAATTTGAAAACCATTGACGATAATATATATGAGTTTTGATCCATATTGAACAAGCAGTTTCTTAGGAGATGAACGACGAACGAAGAGTGATCCCAATAGCTAACGTTTGAGCCTTCGACCCAGGTGGGCTCAGAAGCAACATACTGGATTTTTTACTAAAATTGTGTTGTTAATAGTGAAATTACTATTTTAATATTTAAGAAAAAATTGAAACAATTATATAGAATGTTAGATATGTAAATAGTATTTCTTCAGCAATTTCTAACTGTTATTTTTCGAGAGAGAGATCATAAAAATATAAATACAAGTAATATACAAATACAAAAAGATAGTTAACAACAATTAATGTAGTTTAATAAATCATGCACAATTATTTCTTTAATTTATAAATCAAACACACATATTGTTAAATCTATAAATCAAACATAGTTAATTATTTCTTAAATCTATAAATCAAACACAAGTATATGTTAACTTTATACAGAACTGAGACACCGGAGACGAGCCACCCCTTTGACCCAAGGCATGGCATTCGTTTGCGCCAAAAAGTGGCTCAAGGTCATCCTGGATATTCTCTAGACAACGCCATCAGTACAGAAGGTGAGCGAGCTTTCGTTTCTGTTACATATCCTCTAGACAACGGCAAATGACCCCCCATTTAAATGAAAATACATTTTCAAAACATTCAGTTAATCATAAGTTGTGCAAATATTCTTTCAAAAAGGATAATCCTTTATCAAATAGAAGTATGGTAACCAATCATGGAAGCAGTATGATTACAAAAACAAACACAAAAATCCAATATAAAATTGATGATAGTTTTTAAATTACAGAGACAAACAAATCATATAATACATAGAGGATCTGACATGAGTTGTCATTTCATATACAATTTTATTAAACGAGTTCAGGAATTTGTTATTAAGCGAGCCTCCGGCGAACTTAATAACAAATTCCTAGACGAGTTTAATACAATTGTGTATGAAATGACAACGAGTGTCAGATCCTTTTTATCACATGGCTCAAAAACGACAAGAAACTACACATTATTGCATGTGGTGAATCTACATACGGCGGACTGTAACCCTCACAACATCGCCGATTCAGTGCTATATCCACGGACTCCACGGACTAAACGGGTGTTCCGGGACATTGACTAGACGAACGTACTGACACTGCACTTCAACGACCGCCTGATTCGGTCGCCTTGTATTACACATGGTTAATATAAGGAAATACGTAATGGGTATATTATACGGAATACAAGCAGTTCCATGTGATAAAACAGAATAACATGTATTCCTTGTTAAACATCATTATGAACACACACACTACGCTACTCAACTTTTATAATCTGTCACTTTTAAAAGAATTATATATTTTTTAATAATTCATATTTTCATTTGAAATTTTATCTGGCGTCGTTTAACAAATATCGCTAGCGATTTATAAAAGTTAATTTGCATTGATTGGACTAAAACCTTGTTGATAAACTTAATAAAATATTGCTATGTGTTTTGGTGATCTCCAGCTTTTAATATTCGTGTTATTTTCAAAAAACCTGGGTGACCGATTATAAAAGTTGAGTAGTATATATATATTTACTAAGCAGATATGCACTTTTCTGCCTGATAAAGAGGTGACCGGTAAACAATTTTGCTTTATGAGACAATGACAAATAAAGCAAAATCATACGGAATATCTCGGTATTCATTGTTATCTGAAGTCATAAAACGGCATGAAGAAAATATAATTTGGCGGTGGTCTTGACAAGCGTAATATTCCGTTCAATAGATATAATTAGTAAACCATAAAGAAAATTTGGATAATCTACACGATAAAAAGAATATTATGTCAGTGCCATTTACTAGTTATCAAGTTTATTAGGCTCGACACGAAAATGTAGAATGGCTCGCCAGTCTTGGTTTTCTATTAGCCTCGCCTAATAAACTTGATAGTTATTAAAAGGCACTGACATAATATTCTCTCTCTATATATATAGTATATAGAAGTAATACACCTCCAGGTTAATTTTAAACAATTCCATATAAGTTCTTATTTTTAGTGCATGTTGGATTGATGCCCCCTTATTTGTATGCATATATAAATATTGCATCCCAGTGAGGGTGACAGTGGATATTGTCAACCTGAGGAAAATAATGTCAACCGAGGCGAAGACGAGGTTGACATTATTTTCCGAAGGTTGACAATATCCACTGTCACCCTCACTGGGATGCAATATTTATTTTATTATACCGAACAAATGTTTTGATTAAAATTTAAATATACGAGGGGGAAAAATCGCAATATTTTTTTAATTTATATTTTAATTTATATTTTTATTCCAATTTTGATTTAAAGTAACAAATCTGCTCGCCACATTTTTTTATTGTCATTTGTAAACCAATGAGACAATTGCCAAAGCGTGTCGTTATTGGAAAAACCCAAAACCTATTTTTATACTTCCCGTGACGTCACAATTGTGTAACATTATATAAATATCACATCCCATGGAGGGTGATAGAACATATTGTCAACCCGAGATTGGTAATGTCCACCGAGGCTTTAGCCGAGGTGGACATTACCACATCGAGGGTGACAATATGTTCTATCACCCTCCATGGGATGTGCTATTTATTTTATTATACCAAACATCAAAATTCATTTAATCAGCAATTATTTTTTATTAACAACAATAAAGAACTTGAAACAAATTTTCAAGATTTAATGTTTCATGCCATGAAACATTACCATGAAACATTACCAATTGTTGACTGATCGGTAATGCACGAGATAATGATCGGTATGCACGAGATAATGTTTCATGCCATGAAACATTACCATGAAACATTACCAATTGTTGACTGATCGGTAATGCACGAGATAATGATCGGTATGCACGAGATAATGTTTCATGCCATGAAACATTACCATGAAACATTACCAATTGTTGACTGATCGGGAATGGGGAAATTACATAGAGAATTTTGAGTGAGGTATAATAATAAGAATTGTTTACCGGTGAACAGTAAAAAGTTCTTCACGCTAAGGGTATGGCCAATTTATACAGGAGTGTAAACGTGAGGTATAATAATATACAATATCACCTCTAATCATCATCAGCATGTTAGGTTAAGGTCTAATGAAATAGATGACACTAAAAAAGGTTTTAAAACAATTATATATGACTGATTTATCAAAATATAAAATATGTTTACTGCATACATGTAGTTGTTTAAAGGCTTTGAGACTATATTTGTTTAAAAAAAAAACAGACCTAAAGCTAAAGTTTCCTTAAGTGCAATATTTAATATTTTAAATTACATCTAGCCATCAGACCACAGAGGAATCCCTAAGTTATAAATAGCTGTCGCGCCACGACGCTATCTACAAACAGGGCTTTATATGACATAACGGTGAAATAAATAGGCAAAATCTCGAGTAGGAACTGAAATATATCGCATTTTTTCGTTTCTTAAAGTGTTTTCGCACATCACCGTGCGTTTATTGGTTTGGTCATCAAACATTTACTGTTTAATACATATTTAAATAAGATGCATGATTAGAAAGCCAAAAAAATAACCTTTTTTAATGGTGTAATTTTATTCCAAATAACGGTTAATTAAATAGGCAACATCTCGAGTTGGAACTGAAATATATCGCATTTTTTCTTTTCTTAAAGTGTTTTCGCACATCACCGTGTGTTTATTGGTTTGGTCATCAAACTTTTCTTAAAGTTTATTATTTAATACATATTTAAATAAGATGCATGGTTAGAAAGCCAAATAAATAACATTTCTATTGATTTGTTATTTCGAACAATTTCTTCAAAGGTTAAAATGGACGAGGAGATCTAAAAATAAAAGCGTTGCCGCAATCAACAGGCGGTTCATTTGTTGTCTAAATAATGTTTATGGGGATAACAATACAGTATATTTAAATGATTAAAGTGAGCAAAATTAAATTATCTTTCTATTTTTTCTATAGATGTTTGTTAACAACAACTGTTAAAACCGCGATTGCATTGTGTGAACAATTAAGAATCTTTTGATTAATGTATTCTATTGGCATAACAATCGATCGAGTAATTAACAAACACACATTTATCAATAAAAGAAGTAAGACCGGCAAACGTGGTAATTAATGATAATTCTAACAACATATTATTAATGCTTGTTTTCTTCTCGGTTTTAAAGTCGGCTGATTGTCTTTTAATCAGCTAAAATTGTTGACAAAATCGAAATGCAATTATTGTAAAATGCTCTCATTTCAAAGTTGCTCGTTCACATGTGTGTTCGCATTCAAATATGGCATACGGGAAAAGCGATTTTGTTAATTTTGATGATCTAGATCTGGATATGTTGTTAGGCGAGTTTACCGCGAGTGAATTTGAAATGTCGGACGATGACGTGGCAACTGTCAGTTCATGTTCTGTAAAACAACCCACTTTGCTTAAAGGTGCTTCAAAACCACCTAAACCAAAAACTTATATGTGCGATGAATGCGACAAAAGTTATGCTTCAATTTCTGGAATAAGGGGACATCTAAGATCAAAACACAGAAAGCAGGACGTGCGAGGTACGTACACAACTGTAGTTGTTTTTACTAGTCCGGACAATGTAAAGCAGATTCCAGTTTTTAACCTACATAATTGTAAGGAGCCATAGAACATGTTTTGTTTAATTGGTTTGTAGTTTTACCACTGAATTACACCTTGAAATATACTGAAAGGAAAAAGAAACGCCACACGAGAATTTCCGCTATATATTGTATGTACAATATGCTGCTGTTAATCGAATGGTACATGGCTAATTAAGATCTTTCCTTTCGGAAAAAAGACTAAAACAACTTGTAACACAGCAAATAGTATTCCTGCAGTTTCATTATTGACAGATAACGCGTTTGGCGCAAACTTGGGATGCAACATGTTGCAAACTCTTTACGTTAAATACAGTACTGAACTGGCTCAATTTTTTTAAGAGGAACTTCAACATTTATGAATTTCTTGCAACATCATAGTTGCATCCTTTCTCTAACTAACTTTCTCTACAATTTTTTTTGTACAAACCATCTTGGGATTTTCTTGGAATATATATTAAGTTAAGTGTGCATTATATACAATATATATTAGAAATTCCCGTTTCGCGTTTTTTTCTTCCTTTCAGTATATTCAGGTATATATAAGTGCACTATGTTCACCTGCATCAGGTGGTATTAGTTGAACAATCCGGAATTAATCTACGCCATGTTCACCCCTGCACATATAGTACATGTAACAACATATACTTTGCTTTTAACGGAAGACTACAGATTCCTCCGGATATATTATGGTATTTCTGAAAATGAAAAAAATAAAAAAATATGAAAATACAGAATATTGGTGATCGTTTTTTTCCCATATAAAACCAATGCAACCCATCAAAACCTCATTTAGACCTATCTTTACTACACCAGCATTCATTTGCCAGAAAGAAATAGAAAAAAAAGTATTTAATATAAGTGCATGAAAAGGTGTATTATATCACACTTGCAATATTTGTCGCCATCTTGTTTCGTACGTTTTTAACAAAAACTTGTATTTTCATCGGACTAAAAAAGAGTCAACTGTTTACAGAAATATGAATCAACGCAAACTTTAATTTAAACCCTGTTTCATCAAAATATCGTAAAATATTGTAGTATAGCGCTTGTAAAGGTACCTATAGATGTGTAACACTTTGCCACTTCAGCGATTTCAGACGCCATTACACGCTTATGTAAACAAAAGAACCCGTTACTAGCAAACAAACTCCCGTCAATTAACACCTAAATCGATATCGATTCAAAAACAAAATTACATACAATTAAAGAGAAACCGTTTATGTTTAAGATTACACTAAGGATTAACCTATAATTATTAAAAATGCATCGATGTTAGCCGATTTTCTTACCTTGATTTTTCTCTGTATTCTTCGCATTTGCAGTAAATTTCCAAAATGGCGGAACCGGAAGACAAGTTATTAGGGTTTAAAAGTGGGAGACCAGTCCCTTCATATAAAGCCCTGCTACAAATGACACTGACGTTCCAATGTATTGAGATTTCTTTACTGCCAAGATTAAAATAGCTAACCCTGACGCATAACCATAGTTAGGAAATACCTTCTTCAGGTCTTCCATTTGATATGATATGTGTAATTTCTTTTGGTGGTTTAAGGCTAATTTAGTTTATATTTTGAACATCATTACAGCAATAATGTATTTGAAACTTAAAAAAATAAATATATAAATCCTGTTGTACTCCCTTTAAAGCACATTACAATAATAAAATTAAAGAAACTAACCCACCAAATAACGGCAAAATTGCACTTCAAAACCGTTTATCAAAGTCACAAAGTTAATATCGCGTGTGACCACTCCAGCGAAGGTGCCAGGCATTGTTAAACGCTCGAGGTGGTCACACGCGATATTAACTTTGTGACTTTGGTTTATGAAGTGGGTAACTTTGAATAAGTAAAAATACATGCATTTTCTGTACGATATTGATGAAATTTGGCAAATGAATAAAATAAAGATGATGTATGAATACTACAAAATTTTGTTGTTGTAGCTTGATGGGATCATAATATATTTCATCAGCAAAAAGATGTGCGTTTTCAAATGTACTGAGTGTATGAATGTTTGTTGAACTAGCCTTATATGAGATAAATCATGAATTTTACACATGGATATATTAAGTCCTGTATTATAATTTTGCCAAAAAATATTATAAAAAAGGCTAAAAAATAGCATCCGAAAATAAATATATTATCGTCTGGCAAAAATGATGGCTAAAAAAGAAGTCAAAGTACGGAGGAAACTCTGTCTGTTTGAAATCTGTATGGATGATGTTGGAGACTGACTGAAATCTAACCCCCAATGGTAATGTCGTAAACATTGATGTAGTCTGAAGCTTCCATGGTCACTATCAGTCTGGCATTGGCTGTGTCATACAGGAGTGACCATGGAGACTCAATTCCATCTGTCTCCTGCAGTAGCACAGCTTTCTTCTGACCATCAGTACCAATCTGGAGCACGGTGTGTGACATATACCCACAAACAAGAACTGAGTCATCATCTGCCACACAGACTCCAAAAGCATGCTTCAATTCTGGATCAGTGAAATCTCGCTGTATGTTCCCATCTCTGTCCATGGTTATCACGCCATTGTCACGATCGGAAATGTGGATCTTTTTACCACATAAGCCGACTGTCACTTGGAGTGGAACAGAAAATATTTGCTTCCCTGTCGAATCTTTCTGGAATGATCGTAGCAGTGTTCCCTTGTTATTGTATACTTCTACTTGTCCTGGCCCTTCTTCGCCATCCGTCCAACCCCCACACGGCACAAATAGTTCCCCCTCGCTGTAAGCCAGACCACGACATCTGTCTCCTATTGGGAATGATGTTGTCAGCGTTATCTTGTCTGTCACTGTGGCAAGCTGTACCTTCTTGTCTTTATACAGTGCAATGGCTACTTCAGATGGACCTGTTCTGCAGACAGCTGTAACTTTAGAAGGCAAATCACATTCTGCTGTTACGTTGTATGACTCGTCAAGCTGCTTAACCTTCTTATTGTCAAAGTCTGATATCAGAATAGAGCCGTCTGCCAGGATGCATGATCCAGTTATTTTACATGTGAACTTGTCACTGCTGACAACGACATTATACTGATTCAAGTTGTAATCTGATAATATACCCAATGATTTAAACTTACAGAGTGTGTCTGTGAAGTTGCTATCGACAACAAAGCATAGGGTTTCCTTCCCAACAGACTTTTCCATTTCATTCATTAACATGTCTCCTTCTTTTGTGTTGACCTTTGACTGCTTCACACAAACGAAGAGTTGCGACTCGTTATCCCCATCAAATGTCTGTAGCTCTGATGCTTTTGTTTCTAATGTTGCTATCATATCTCCAATGGCTTTCAGGTCTGCCTTGATTTGGTCTTCAAATTTCTTGTATTTAGTCTGCAGTTCATCTTTTGCAGTTTTCTCCATGCTGTCAATTTGTTTGTTGATGCTGTCTCGATAGTCCTTAATCTGGGTCAAGATGCTGCATTTGTGCTGTTCTATTCGTTTAAGGTCAGCTTCTCTGCCTTTCTTTAGTCTTTCAAAGCCTGACTTGACTTTGTTGATGGCAAGCTTGACATTGTCCACTTCTTGACCTTTCCTAAGGGTGTTTGCCATGAGAGAAATAAATTCCACACCTTGGCAAGGCCTGTATAACAAAAATACATTAATAGACAAGGCCTGTATAACAGAATGATATTAGTAGATATGGCATATGACTTGAATAACAGAATGACATTAGTAGACAAGGCCTGTATAACAGAATGACATTATCACACAATGCCTGTATAACAGAATGACATTAGTAGACAAGGCCTGTATAGCAGAATGACACCAGTAGACAAGACCTGTATAACAGAATGACATAAGTAGACAAGGCCTGTATAAATAATGACATTAGTAGACAAGGCATGCATAACTATAACAGAATGCCATTAGTAGACAAGGCCTGTATAGCAGAATGACACCAGTAGACAAGACCTGTATAACAGAATGACATAAGTAGACAAGGCCTGTATAAATAATGATATTAGTAGACAAGGCATGCATAACTATAACAAAATGACATTAGTAGACAAAGCCTGTATAACATAATGGCATAAGTAGACACGGCCTGTATAAAGAATGACATAAGTAGACAATGTCTGTATAACAAAATAACATTAGTAGACAAAGCCCGTATAATATAATGACATTAGTAGACAAGGCCTGTATAACAGAATGGCATTAGTAGACAATGTCTGTATAACAGAATAACATTAGTGCATAAGGCCTGTATAACATAATGGCATTAGTATACAATGCCTGTATAACATAATGGCATTAGTAGAAAAGACATGTTTAACATAATGACATTAGTAGACAAGGCCTTATAACAGAATGACATTAGTAGACAAGGCATGTGTTACAATGAAATTAGTAGACAATGCATGTATAACAGAATAACTATTTAACAGAATGACATTAGTAGACAAGGCCTGTATAATAGAATGTCATTAGTAAAGCCCATATAACAAAATGACATTATTAGGTAATAACTGTAAAACAGAATGACATTAGTAGACAAGGCCTGTATAAAAGAATGACATTAGTAGACAATGTCTGCATAACAGAATAACATTTGTACATAAAGCCTGTATAACAGAATGGAATTAGTATACAAGGCCCGTAAAACATAATGGCCTGTGTAACAAAATAACATTAGACAAGACCTGTTTAACAGAATGACATTAGTAGACAAAGCCAATATAACAAAATGACATTAGTAGACAAGGCCTGTATAACAGAATGACATTATTAGACAAGGCATGTACAACAAAATGAAATTAGTAGACAAGGCCTGTATAACAGAATGACATTATTAGACAAGGCATGTACAACAAAATGACATTAGTAGACAAGGCCTGTATAACAGAATGACATTATTAGACAAGGCATGTACAACAAAATGAAATTAGTAGAAAGGGCCTGTATAACAGAATAACATTAGATAAGACCTGTTTAAAAGAATGACAAAAACAGACAAGGTCTGTATAATAGAATGTCATTAGTAGACAAAGCCAATATAACAAAATCACATTATTAGACAAGACGTGTAAAACAGAATGACATTAGTAGACAAAGCATGTATAACAGAATGACATTAGTAGACAAAGCATGTATAACAGAATGACATAAGTAGACAAGGTCCATATAACAGAATGACATTAGTAGACAAGGCATGTATAACAGAATTAATAGACAAAGCCTATATAACAGAATGACATTAGTAGACAAGGCCTGTAGAGCAGAATGACATTAGTAGACAAACATAGAAGGTGAAATCACACTGATATATCTTATACCACCACCGTAAACATGGAAGGTGATATCCTTCTGATGTATGTAATATCTCCACTATAGACATGGAAGGTGATGTCCTGCTGATATATGTAATATTCCCACCAAAGACATGGAAGGTCATATAACACTGATATATTTAATACTCCCACCATAAAATTGGAAATACCTTACTGATAAATCAAAACACCCCATCATAAACGTGAAATGTGGTATCACATCTAATACCCCACCATAAACATGAACGATGATATCACACTGATATATCTTATATCCCCACCATAAAAATGAAAGGTGATATCACACTGATGTATCCAATACTCCCTCCATAGACATGGAAAGTGATATAATATTGATATATCTAATTCCCCCACCATAAACATATACGTTGATATTATGCTGATATATCTAATACTGCCACCATAAGCATGGAAGGTGATATCACACTGATATATCTAATACTCCCACCATAAACGTGGAAGGCAATACCTTACTGATAAATCACAACAGCCCTCCATAAACATGGAAGGTGATATCACACTGATCCCCACCATAAACATGAAATATGATATCACACGGATATATCTAATATCCTCACCATAAAAATGGAAGGTGATATCACACTGATGTATCCAATACTACCACCATAAACATGGAAAGTGCTATCACACTGATATATCTATTTCCCCTGCCATATACATGGAAGGTGATATTATGCTGATATCTCTAATACCCCCAACATAAACACGGAAGGTGATATCACACTGACATATCTAATATCCTGCCATTAACACACAAGATGATGTCACCCCCATTATATCTTATACCTCCATCATAAATAGGGAAAGGGATATCCACTGATATGACTAATACCCCAACTGATATCATAAACATGGAAGGTGATATTCTATGCCGATATAACTAATACCCTTATCCTAAAAATGGAAGTTGATATCACACTGGTATATCTAATACCCCACCATTAACGTGGAAGGTGATATCACCTGTTATATCTTATACCTCCATCATAAACATGGAAAGGGATATCATATTGGTATATCTAATACCCCCAACATAAACATGACAGGTGATAGCACACTGATATATCTAATACCCCACCATAAACATGACGGGTGATATCACTGCTATATCTAATACCCTCACCATAAATATGGGAGGTGATATCAAGCTGGTATATATAATACCCCATCAGAAACATGTAGTTGATATCACCCTATTATATCTAATACCGCTATCTTAACATGGAAGGGGAAATCACACTGTTGTATCTCAATACTACCCCCAGTATAAACATGGAAGGCCATATCATGCTGATATATCTAATATCACCATTATAAGCATGGACGGTGTTATCACACTGATATATCTAATTCCCCACCATTAACATGGAAAGTGATATCACCCTGTATATTTTATACCTCGATCATACTCATGGTAAGGGATATAACACTGATATATATACTACCCTACCATAAACATGGAATGTGATATTGCACTGATATATATAATACCCCACCATAAACATGGAAGGTGATATCACACTGCTATATCTAATACCCTACCATAAACATGGCAGATGATATCACTGATATATCTTATACCCCACCAAAAACATGGAAGGTGATATCAGGCTGATATATATAATACCCCACCAAAAACATGGAGCTGATATCACTCTGTTTTATCTAATACCTCTATCATAACATGGAAGGGGAAATCACACTTATAAACTTAATAGTACCCCACTATAAACATAGAAGGCAATATTATGCTGATATATTTAATACCTCAACCATAAATATGTAATTATGGTCCTCCCTTGCCCCCCTACTGGTCATGAACCGATAAATAGAAGATCTTAAACGAGTTCCCATTTCATATAAGATTTATGAAAAGAGTTATGAATTATTTTTATTTTAACGAGCCTTTTGGCGAGTTAAAATTAAAAATAATTCATAACGAGTTTCATAAATATAATATGGAATGGGAACGAGTTTAAGATCCTTTTTATCACATAACATTGCAATCAAATTAGTAAAAAATAATTCAGATGGACATAGAACCGCCCCGACGTCAGACACACTTTAGCGCCAAAACGTCATAAAATATGTGACGTCGTAACGTCGCGTCTCAGACATGACGTTGCGTATAAAAGAGTTCGTGTTTTACCTCTTTACAAAATAGCAGTTTACGCCAACTTTTTAACAAACCAACAACAATGTTTTGTATAACGTGCATTATTTTTATAAGCTGTCACAAATAGTAAGTTTATGACTCAGATCTGGGTGAATTTGTAATAAATAAAATAGTTTCAGTTAATAAACTTGCGTAGTGTTACAGGGGGGTCCCAAAGGGGTTTTGCGAGAGAAAACGTGATCGTGGTGTTTTTAAAAACGTGACACGTGAAACAAACAATATTTTTGCGTGATTGCGTGAAAATTATATCAGCGTGATCCGTGATTTTGGTCTTGGTAAAACGTGATCGCGTGATATGGTGACGTAAAACGTGAATTTTTAGTCATTAGCTCTACTGGCCAACGGCCAGCAGAGCTTATGGGATGGTGTGTTGTCCGTCGTCCGTCGTCTGTCGTCTGTCGTCCGTTAACTTTTCTTCAAACGACTTCTCCTCAGAAACCGCTTGGCTATTTTTGACCAAACTTCACGTGGATGATCCTTAGATGAATGCTTTTTAGATTTGTTAAAATTAGGTCAGCGCTACATCCAAGATGGCTGCCATTACCATATATGGTCGAAACCTTAAAAAATCTTCTTCTCCAGAATCGCTGGACAGATTTCAACAGTTTTTCTTTTAAAATGATCGCCAATGCCTAGACTATCAAGTTTGTTGAAATAAAGTCCCCGGGGTCAAAAATGGCCGTGCCCCGGGGGTCCAAAGTTTGTATATTGAGGTTTTGCATGTTTTTCATATAGACATATAGGAAAAAACTTTGAAAAATCTTCTTCTCTGAAACCACAAGGCACAGAGCTCTCATGTATTACATGTAGCATCAGCTTATGGTCTTCTACTAAGTTTGTTCAAATGGTGACCCTGGGGTCAAATTTGTCCCCGCCCCGGGGTCACAGTTTTACATAGACTTATATAGGATTTTTTTTTAGAAATCTTCTTCTCGGAAACTACAAGAGCCAGAGGTTTGATATTTTGCATTTACTATAAGCTTATGGTCCTTTACCAAGTTTGTTCAAATGGTGACCCTCGGGTCACTTTTGGCCCAGCCCCAAGGGTCACATGTTTTACATAGACATGTATAGGGAAAAACTTAAAAAATCTTCTTCTCTGAAACTGCAAGAGCCAGAGGTTTAATATTTTGCATTTGCTATAAGCTTGTGGTCCTCTAACAAGTTTGTTCAAATGGTGACCCAGGGGTCACATTTGGCCCCACCCCGGGGGTCACAGTTTTACATAGGCTTGTATAGGGAAAAACTGAAAAAATTCTTCTTCTCTGGAACCACATGGCACAGAGCTCTCATGTATTACATGTAGGATCAGATTATGGTCCTCTACTATGTTTGTTCAAATGGTGACCCTGGGGTCAAATTTGTCCCCGCCTTGAGGGTCACAGTTTTACATAGACTTATATAGGATTTTTTTTTTAAAAATCTTCTTCTCGGAAACTACAAGAGCCAGAGGTTTGATATTTTACATTTATTATAAGCTTATGGTCCTTTACCAAGTTTGTTCAAATGGTGACCCTGGGGTCACATTTGGCCCCGCCCCAAGGGTCATATGTTTTACATAGACATGTATAGGGAAAACTTAAAAAATCTTCTTCTCTGGAACTGCAAGAGCCAGAGGTTTAATATTTTGCATTTGCTATAAGCTTATGGTCCTTTACCAAGTCTGTTCAAATGGTGACCCTCGGGTCACATCTGGCCCCACCCCGGGGGTCACAGTTTTGTCAATGAAAGCTCGGTCAAGTTCGAAAACCATTTTGCCAAACTTTACCAGATTTTCTGACTTTCTTTTTTAGCTCTACTGGCCAAGGGCCAGCAGAGCTTATGCATGGCGAGTTGTCTGTCGTCCGTCTGTCGTCTGTCGTCCGTTAACTTTTTCCTCGTTAAACATCTCCTCAGAAACCACTGGTCCAATTTAATTGAAACTTCACAGGAAGCATCCTTGGGTTAGGGGAAAGCAAAGTTGTTCAAATAGTAGATTTGCAATGTCATTTTCTGTCAATGCCATTTATGTGACATTTTCTGATGGTGTACTGTAAAACCCATTTCTACTTGATTAATAAGCATGTAGTCATGTAGCATTAATTCTGATACTGTTAACTGATATTATGTTACAGATGTTCATTTTTGTTTATCTTTAGATAAGTGTTAAAATAAATTAATATACTTAGCATTGTGTGTACTGTTCTTTGTTAAAGCCAATATTTTATACTGTTTTTTTCTTTTTTTGTCTTTATGTAAAATGTATGTACATTACATACTAAAATTTACAGCAAAATTAATTCCAGAGTGAATAATTTCATAAAAAATTTAAGAAAGCCATAAATTGTAGTACGACTCGATTCATCAATGGTATAACAGCCAGTAGAGCGTTCACAGGCCCTCTTGGGCCTCTTGTTTTCAATCTTTTTGTCATAACTTTTATACCACATGAGATGCCAGAATGCTGTTGTCAATTTGAAAGCCTCAGAATACACCTGACGGCTCAAGTTTGTGTGTGATTGTGTGTGGTTTTGTTTTGTTGTTTTTTTGTTGTTGTTGCAACCCACACATTGTACTAGAGAAGCTCGAGCCTATAGCGCGTCACGTCTGCTCATCCATATTTAACGTGAAATGTGAAAGTTCTGCTATTTTCACGTGAAGACGTGATGTGATCCTTGTTTTTATTTTACGTGATCACGTGAACCCCCCCCCCCCCCCCCCCCCCCCCCCCACCCCACCCCTGTAAGTTTAACTCAACCAAAAAAAATACAATAGAATATTAAATGGGGGTTCGACACTGCTAACAAGGGACGTTATGTGATAAATTAGTATATGAGTATTTTATCCTGATGATATGGGCATAGGGTGAGATGTTGGCAGGCCCATTCTTTCTCCCTGCTAGTCCTGTACTCATGAACTAAATTTTTGGTATGTTAATTTTGTCCAAGATATGAGGGGAATAAGTACGAGGGGTGTTCGAAAAGAAATGCACTTGGGCAAATTATCTCGCTAAAACTGACTGAAATTCTGAAATTTCTATGACAACCCTTCAAAATATTCCCCACAATTAGAAATGCATAGTTTCAACCTGTGAATCCATTCCCGGAAAGCATCAATTTTGGTACACTCCTGAGCCACTGATGTATAGCTGAACCAAGAGTCTCCTGTCTTAAATGATATCTATCGCCAGAAAGGAAGTTTTTCATTTTTAGAAACAGGAAAAAGTCGCAGGGTGCTAGGTCTGAGGAGTACGGGGATGTGGAACGACTGTCTCTCCCATTTTTAGTCATGTGAGATAAATGTTTTTCTCATGTTATCTTACATGACATGTGTCTTATGTGAAACGTCATGATGTCACTATTAGCGTAAAATCAAATGCAGTCATTGAAGTATGCCTGGACTAAGCGCATAAAGGGAGAAAAATAATCCATCATGAGTGTATCCATGAGGGATAGGTAATTCTCATGAATTAAAATATGAAGGCCATTTCCAGGATATGGAAGAGGAGAGAAATAGGCCAGGCCATTTGTTCTCCCCTTCTAGTCATGTAGTCATGTACTCATGAATTAAAATATGAAGGCTATTTCCAGGATATGGAAGAGGGGAGAAATAGGCCAGGCCATTTATGAGTCATGTACTCATGAATTAAAATATGAAGGCCATTTCCAGGACATGGAAGAGGAGAGAAATAGGCCAGGCCATTTGTCTCCCCTTCTAGTCATGTACTCATGAATTAAAATATGAAGGCTATTTCCAGGATATGGAAGAGGAGAGAAATAGGCCAGGCCATTTGTTCTCCCCTTCTAGTCATGTACTCATGAATTAAAGTATGAAGGCTATTTCCGGGATATGGAAGAGGAGAGAAATAGGCCAGGCCATTTGTTCTCCCCTTCTAGTTATGTACTCATGAATTAAAATATGAAGGCTATTTCCGGGATATGGAAGAGGAGAGAAATAGGCCAGGCCATTTGTTCTCCCCTTCTAGTCATGTACTCATGAATTAAAATATGAAGGCTATTTCCAGGATATGGAAGACGGGAGAAATAGGCCAGGCTATTGTTTTCCTCCTTTTAGTTGTGTTATGTATGTTATATTGCTGGTGTTGGGCGGGGGGAAATAACTAGGCTGGCCCATTCCCAGGGGAAGAACAGGGCTATTGGAAAGAAAAAAGTGACCACTATACCGGGTAAAGAAGTCAATACCACAAATGTTTCCTACCAGTGACTGACAGCTATGCAAGTGGCACAACACACCACGTCATGTGTGCCACAATACATGTCTATGCCTTTACCCTGGTGTATCGGGCATTTCTCTTTGGGAAGGAGCGGACTGCCACCTTGTTGTCCTTTGGTCGTAGTTGGGATGTCATCAAGGAGTTGATGATCTCTCATCCTCTCAGATCTGTTATGAAACTTGAGGCATGTGAAACAAAGGCTCTCATTACACTCCACACAGAACTTGATGGCTTCAACATTCTGCTCATCCTTTGAACAAGGGGAGCATGAAAAATCATAAATAATATCCGATCCTTTTCCTATAGACACAGACCCTGATCCTCCCCCAGCCGCCATTTTAAATTGAAGTTTATCTATGTCCTAGTTTATGCACAGATATTGTTGACTACCAGGGCCAGAGTTTTTTTATAGTTAGTTTTACGGGAAATTTTGAAAAAAAATGCAGTAGGAGGAGGAAATCAAAATAAAAATAAAAATGGGGAAAATGAGGAGTCGATAAAATAAATAAAAATAAAATAGAAAATTTCAGATTTTTTTTTATTTTCATAAAATAAGTTTTTCTCGTAACATTACTATTAAACGTATTGCTTCAGTTTTTATGTCGATTTTTTTTCAAGTTGTTTTGCATATACATGTAACCAACATCCATTTAATGTTAAAACTGCCTACAGTGTTATCTCAAATTGACAAACAATTCTTGAAAATACCTTCCACTATTGAGAATTGACTGTCAGATTAATATATTTTTGAGTATGTATTTTACAGAAATTATCACAAATTTGCTATTGAACACACTTCAAATCGAAACAAAATATAATAATATAAACTGGAAATTATTGAATGTTTATCTTTCATAGTTGCAAGAATAATAGAAATATTTTCCCTGACATAGGTCAAGACTAAGAATTTTCTCAAGAAAGGTTTATGACCTCAATGCCTAGTAGAGCGAAATAGGTATTGTGGTGTTCAATGGTATGCATTAATTTGTGTTTGTTAACATATTTATTAAAGAGACTAAATTAATACTTTGATTTCCGACCTTACAAAGTAAATACTAAGTCATAATCCAAATTTTCCAAAAAAAAGTGTGCAATTTTACGTTATTGTGAAAATAGGTTTTAGGATAGGCACAATTATTTTTTTTAAAAAAGATGTATCAGATCGAACAGGAGGGAAAAATAAAATAAAATTCACAGTTCCGATTTTTATTTTTATTTCAGTTTTGCAAAATTTAGGGTAGGCTCTCCCGTAAATCTAAAAAAAAACACACTCTGACCCAGGTATTAATACATGCATTTACCACTCGACACCAAATTTAACTTCCTTACCTGAATTAGCTCTTTGTCGCAAACACTTTAATATTGTAGGCATTGAATACTAATAAATGTTATCCGAATAAGATTATAATAAATAATATTTGCATTTTTATGTCTTTTAAAAGCAATGAATAGATTTCAGGTTAATTTACAAAAAAATAACATTGTTTACATATTTTTGTCGCAGGCATATATTGGTTTAAACATTGACTTTCCATTGTTAATACAGGAATCTTTTTTGTTGAACGGCAAGGTAACTGGACCTGCTTGCTTTTGTATTTTTCGACATTGGCATAAGACTAATAGAGGATGTGAACCATTAAAATGCCGGCTAACATATAGATATAATTATGGCTCCCCCACACAAAGTGTGGTAGGGGAGCCATGTTGATTTTGTGCTTTCTGTCTGTAGGTCCGTCTGTCTGTCTGTGTCACAAACGATGTCCGATCAATAACTAGAGAATGGTTGGACCTAGGGTCCTCAAACTTGGAAGGATGGTTGGTCATGACAAGTAGATGACCCCTATTGATTTGGGGTCACTAGATCAAAGGTCAAGGGCGCGGTGACATTGACTATCAAAACTATGTCCGATCAATAACTAGAGAATGGTTGGACCTATGGTCCTCAAACTTGGAAGGATGGTTGGTCATGACCAGTAGATTACCCCTATTGATTTTGGGGTTACTAGGTCAATGGTCAAGGTCGCGATGACATTGACTATCAAAATGATGTCCGATCAATAACTAGAGAATGGTTGGACATATGGTCCTCAAACTTGGAAGGATGGTTGGTCATGACAAGTAAATGACCCCTATTGATTTTGGGGTCACTAGGTCAAAGGTCAAGGTCGCAGTGACCTTGACTATCAAAACAATGTCAGATCAATAACTAGACAATGGTTGGACCTAGGGTCCTCAAACTTGGAAGGATGGTTGGTCATGACCAGTAGACATTACTGATACAGATATTAAATACAGTCACAGGGTTAATGAATATCGAAATGATCTCAGATCAATAGAGAACGGTTGGACCTAGAGTCGTCAATTATGTCTGTTCGGGCGAGTGTGGGGAGCCATACGTTTTTGTCCCATGGACAATAACAGTTTCTAGTTTAAACATTTTATGTAGTTGTCCTTAAAAAATGTCACTTACTTATGTGCAGCAATCACAAATACATGTAGGGAGGTTGTGGATGGTGGGGGTGGGGGTGGGGGTGGGTGCAGTGTGTGGCACAATTGAATACGACAGTAGTAACTAGGTGCGTGTGGCAGGTTGTCTGTTAACTAGTGTATTGACATGAATACATAAAGTATCTGAACATTTTGAGCAGTCATATATGGCCTTATTACAGGAATAAGCTAGAACAAAGTTGATGGCGCATAATCACAAATTATCTGCGTTTTTTGCCATCTCAGGGTCCTAGATATGGTAGAAAGATTGAATACCTGCTTAACTTGAAGAACTCTCAAAGACCTTCAATTTATACACATGATAATATGGTTTTATAAAGTTCCATTTGTACAGCTTTGATACATGTCCCTGTGGACCCAGGGGTCTCGGAAGGATAATAAAAACCTGTTAAACTTAAAGTACTTCCAGATGTTCAAACCTTTATTTTCATACTCATGATGAGGTTCCATATTTTAGCTCGACTTTTCCGAAGGAAAGAAAGAGCCATTGTCATCCTCTCCCAGTCGCCATTTTCTTTTTTTTTGATGATCAACGTTTATAATCATGGCCTATTTAATAAACGGATAATATAGTCACATGCTTAGCCTTATTTTGCTATGTACATCCTAATATGTGTGAAGATCATAGGCGTATGAACAGGATAACCATGTCCACCCCCACCCCTGCCCAACCCCACAATCTGAGAGTCCCCCCCCCCCCCCCCTTAGAAAAGAAGTAGCTGTTTTGTTTATTCAAATAACAACATTAAACACCCTCTCCCTGCCCCGCCAACAAAAATTCATAATCAAAATTAATATTGAAAATGTTCACTTGCTCCTCCCCCTTACCCCATCAGCCCCACCCTCAGTATCTGAAGTATTCGGACTTCGCCACTAAATATGCATATTTTGAGATAACTGGGTATTTATGCAGACAGGTATTTGCACTGAAACTCAACACATGATTAATATTCAGGTTGTTATTAACATGACACTACTATCAATTAGTTAACCATAAAGCAGATAAGTAATATGTGATACTGAATGATTAACTAAATAATTATATATCGCCCAGATAGGACCATCCAGCCAACACTTAAAATTTAAATACTCAGGAAAAAAAGGGTCACCGTTACACGTTACGTAAGCTGGGAATATTTACTAAAACAAAATCAAGAATATAGTCAAATATGCCACCACTGCCCAGAGTAGGTAAAGTAATTACTACTAAAATTATAATAAGTGACTCTGTGGTCGAGAGGGTAAAGAAGCTGCGTAAGAAACCTCAAATCTCAACGCTACAGGTTCGAATCCACCAGGCACTTGACTTGTGAGAAAGTATTGATTCTTACCGATGGTGGGAGATGTACAGTACTAGTTTTACCCAGGAATAAGTAGGTGGTATGCCTCCACCACAACAATCCACCATCATACATAGCCTAAATGTGCTGAAAATTAATTGAATTGAATTGGGTTTTAAGGCGCATCAACACATGAAAGGTTATATGGCGCCTAACAGGCATGAACATGCCAGGCTCATCCTCCATGTACATCGAGATAAAATATGGAGAATGGGCCTAGGACCTTTTCACCCTGAACTGCAGAGTTGCTGCAAATTCTATTGTAGGCACTCCATTTACGCTAGAGCCACGTTTATTGTTTTTCTGTCACTGCTCTTAGTGATGTGAGCGAGATAGCACCTGAAACAATGCAGGGGTCATGATGAAGACCTTTAATGAGCATGAACAAAAAATGACAAAATGAAAATTAATGTTAACACCAACCAAACAAATACTCAAAGCATAGCATGGCATGGTATGAAGAGTGAACTGAAATAACATACTTGAATTGTTATTAAACAGCTCATCGGTTATTGCAAGCCACCCCAGAGAGGGGAAGGATACATAGGAATCCCAGAACCTTGCCCTACTCTATCAAATAGATTCCTGTTCTTTAACAAGCTTGGAGGATAGCCTCCAATACAGGGGACCGCCCGGCTTACATCCCCATTTCGACAACCAAGGTTAATGGAAATGTCTTGCCTAAGAACCAATTGATACCGGCCAGGCTCAAACCCGTGATCTCCAGATGACCGTGATATCTACAGGCCAACGTGATCCCAGATAGCATAACTGTTAACAAGTAAAGTAGTCCAAATGTTAATCCTATATATTCATATCTCAAATGGCTGTACACACATACAAAAGTTAAGTTACATGAATAAATTGCACAATATTTTGAATATATACCCTATACGCCTGTTTAAAACTCCCCTGGGGGCATTGCATTTTATTTTACCAAAGTGGGGCGCGTTTAAAAGAGACCTCTTTTTTTTTTTTTACATATTAAACCTCTAAAATGTTTTGGGGTGCATTTTCTAAACTAGACTGCAAGTCAGGTTACTGGCAAATGTATTTTCTCTAAACTAGACCTGAAGTCAGGCTACTGGTAAATGTATTTTCTCAAAACAAGACCTCAAGTCAGGCTACTGGCAGATGTATTTTCTCTAAACTAGACCTGAAGTCAGGCTACTGGCAAGTGTATTTTCTCAAAACTAGACCTCAAGTCAGGCTACTGGCAAGTGTATTTTCTCTAAACTAGACCTCAAGTCAGGCTACTGGCAAGGGTATTTTCTCAAAACTAGACCTCAAGTCAGGCTACTGGCAAGTGTATTTTCTCTAAACTAGACCTCAAGTCTGGCTACTGGCAAGGGTATTTTCTCTAAACTAGACCTCAAGTAAGGCTACTGGCAAGTGTATTTTCTCTAAACTACACCTCAAGTCAGGCTACTGGCAAGGGTATTTTCTCTACACTTGACCTCAAGTCAAGCTACTGGCAAGGGTATTTTCTCTAAACTAGACCTCAAGTCAGGCTACTGGCAAGTGTATTTTCTCAAAACTAGACCTCAAGTCAGGCTACTGGCAAGAGTATTTTCTCTAAACTAGACCTCAAGTCGGGCTACTGGCAAGTGTATTTTCTCTAAACTAGACCTCAAGTCAGGCTACTGGCAAGTGCATTTTCTCAAAACTAGACCTCGTCAAGCTACTGGCAAGTGTATTTTCTCAAAACTAGACCTCAAGTCAGGCTACTGGCAAGTGTATTTTCTCTAAACTAGACCTCAAGTCTGGCTACTGGCAAGGGTATTTTCTCAAAACTAGACCTCAAGTCAGGCTACTGGCAAGTGTATTTTCTCTAAACTAGACCTCAAGTCTGGCTACTGGCAAGGGTATTTTCTCTAAACTAGACCTCAAGTAAGGCTACTGGCAAGTGTATTTTCTCTAAACTACACCTCAAGTCAGGCTACTGGCAAGGGTATTTTCTCTACACTTGACCTCAAGTCAAGCTACTGGCAAGGGTATTTTCTCTAAACTAGACCTCAAGTCAGGCTACTGGCAAGTGTATTTTCTCAAAACTAGACCTCAAGTCAGGCTACTGGCAAGAGTATTTTCTCTAAACTAGACCTCAAGTCGGGCTACTGGCAAGTGTATTTTCTCTAAACTAGACCTCAAGTCAGGCTACTGGCAAGTGCATTTTCTCAAAACTAGACCTCGTCAAGCTACTGGCAAGTGTATTTTCTCTAAACTAGACCTCATCAGGCTACTGGCAAGTGTATTTTCTCTAAACTAGGTATTTTCTCTAAACTAGACCTCATGTTAGGCTACTGGCAAGAGTATTTTCTCAAAACTAGACCTCAAGTCAGGCTACTGGCAAGTGTATTTTCTCTAAACTAGACCTCAAGTCAGGCTACTGGCAAGTGTATTTTCTCTAAACTAGACCTCAAGTCAAGCTACAGGCAAGGGTATTTTCTCTAAACTAGACCTCAAGTCAAGCTAATGGCAAGTGTATTTTCTCTAAACTAGACCTCAAGTCAGGCTACTGGCAAGTGTAGTTTCTCTAAACTAGACCTCAAGTCAGGCTACTGGCAAGTGTATTTTCTCTAAACTAAACCTCGAGTCAAGCTACTGGCAAGGGTATTTTCTCTAAATTAGACCTGAAGTCAGGCTACTGGTAAGTGCATTTTCTCTAAACTAGACCTCAATTCAGGCTACTGGCAAGTGTATTTTCTCTAAACTACACCTCAAGTCAGGCTACTGGCAAGGGTATTTTCTCTACACTTGACCTCAAGTCAAGCTACTGGCAAGGGTATTTTCTCTAAACTAGACCTCAAGTCAGGCTACTGGCAAGTGTATTTTCTCAAAACTAGACCTCAAGTCAGGCTACTGGCAAGAGTATTTTCTCTAAACTAGACCTCAAGTCGGGCTACTGGCAAGTGTATTTTCTCTAAACTAGACCTCAAGTCAGGCTACTGGCAAGTGTATTTTCTCTAAACTAGACCTCAAGTCAGGCTACTGGCAAGAGTATTTTCTCTAAACTAGACCTCAAGTCGGGCTACTGGCAAGTGTATTTTCTCTAAACTAGACCTCAAGTCAGGCTACTGGCAAGTGCATTTTCTCAAAACTAGACCTCGTCAAGCTACTGGCAAGTGTATTTTCTCAAAACTAGACCTCAAGTCAGGCTACTGGCAAGTGTATTTTCTCTAAACTAGACCTCAAGTCTGGCTACTGGCAAGGGTATTTTCTCAAAACTAGACCTCAAGTCAGGCTACTGGCAAGTGTATTTTCTCTAAACTAGACCTCAAGTCTGGCTACTGGCAAGTGTATTTTCTCTAAACTAGACCTCAAGTAAGGCTACTGGCAAGTGTATTTTCTCTAAACTACACCTCAAGTCAGGCTACTGGCAAGGGTATTTTCTCTACACTTGACCTCAAGTCAAGCTACTGGCAAGGGTATTTTCTCTAAACTAGACCTCAAGTCAGGCTACTGGCAAGTGTATTTTCTCAAAACTAGACCTCAAGTCAGGCTACTGGCAAGAGTATTTTCTCTAAACTAGACCTCAAGTCGGGCTACTGGCAAGTGTATTTTCTCTAAACTAGACCTCAAGTCAGGCTACTGGCAAGTGCATTTTCTCAAAACTAGACCTCGTCAAGCTACTGGCAAGTGTATTTTCTCTAAACTAGACCTCATCAGGCTACTGGCAAGTGTATTTTCTCTAAACTAGGTATTTTCTCTAAACTAGACCTCATGTTAGGCTACTGGCAAGAGTATTTTCTCAAAACTAGACCTCAAGTCAGGCTACTGGCAAGTGTAATTTCTCTAAACTAGACCTCAAGCCAAGCTACTGGCAAGTGTATTTTCTCTAAACTAGACCTCAAGTCAGGCTACTGGCAAGGGTATTTTCTCTAAACTAGACCTCAAGTCAAGCTACTGGCAAGTGTATTTTCTCTAAACTAGACCTCAAGTCAGGCTACTGGCAAGTGTATTTTCTTTAAACTAGACCTCAAGTCAAGCTACTGGCAAGTGTATTTTCTCTACACTAGACCTCAAGTCAAGCTACTGGCAAGGGTATTTTCTCTAAACTAGACCTCAAGTCAGGTTACTGGCAAGTGTATTTTCTCAAAACTAGACCTCAAGTCAGGCTACTGGCAAGTGTATTTTCTCTAAACTAGACCTCAAGTCAGGCTACTGGCAAGTGTATTTTCTCTAAACTAGACCTCAAGTCAAGCTACAGGCAAGGGTATTTTCTCTAAACTAGACCTCAAGTCAAGCTAATGGCAAGTGTATTTTCTCTAAACTAGACCTCAAGTCAGGCTACTGGCAAGTGTAGTTTCTCTAAACTAGACCTCAAGTCAGGCTACTGGCAAGTGTATTTTCTCTAAACTAAACCTCGAGTCAAGCTACTGGCAAGGGTATTTTCTCTAAATTAGACCTGAAGTCAGGCTACTGGTAAGTGCATTTTCTCTAAACTAGACCTCAATTCAGGCTACTGGCAAGTGCATTTTCTCTAAACCAGACCTCAAGTCAGGCTACTGGCAAGTGTATTTTCTCTAAACTAGACCTCAAATCAGGCTACTGGTAAGTGTATTTTCTCTAAACTTGACCTCAAGTCAGGCTACTGGCAAGTGCATTTTCTCAAAACTAGACCTCGTCAAGCTACTGGCAAGTGTATTTTCTCTAAACTAGACCTCGTCAGGCTACTGGCAAGTGTATTTTCTCTTAACTAGGTATTTTCTCTAAACTTGACCTCAAGTCAGGCTACTGGCAAGTGTATTTTCTCAAAACTAGACCTCAAGTCAGGCTACTGGCAAGTGTAATTTCTCTAAACTAGACCTCAAGCCAGGCTACTGGCATTTGTATTTTCTCTAAACTAGACCTCAAGTCAGGCTACTGGCAAGGGTATTTTCTCTAAACTAGACCTCAAGTCAAGCTACTGCCAAGGGTATTTTCTCTATACTAGACCTCAAGTCAGGCTACTGGCAAGTGTATTTTCTCTAAACTAGACCTCAAGTCAGGCTACTGGCAAGTGTATTTTCTCTAAACTAGACCTCAAGTCAAGCTACTGGCAAGTGTATTTTCTCTAAACTAGACCTCAAGTCAGGCTACTGGCAAGTGTATTTTCTCTAAACTAGACTTCAAGTCAGGCTACTGGCAAGTGTATTTTCTCTAAACTAGACCTCAAATCAAGCTACAGGCAAGTGTATTTCCTCTAAACTAGACCTCAAGTCAGGCTACTGGCAAGTGTATTGTCTCAAAACTAGACCTCATCAAACTACTGGCAAGTGTATTTTCTCTAAACTAGACCTCGTCAGGCTACTGGTAAGTGTATTTTCTCTAAACTAGGTATTTTCTCTAAACTTGACCTCAAGTCAGGCTACTGGCAAGTGTATTTTCTCTAAACTAGACCTCAAGTCAGGCTACTGGCAAGTGTATTTTCTCTAAACTAGACCTCGTCAGGCTACTGGCAAGTGTATTTTCTCTAAACTAGACCTCAAGTCAGGCTACTGGCAAGTGTATTTTCTCTAAACTAGACCTCAAATCAAGCTACAGGCAAGTGTATTTCCTCTAAACTAGACCTCAAGTCAGGCTACTGGCAAGTGTATTTTCTCCAAACTAGACCTCAAGTCAGGCTACTGGCAAGTGTATTTTCTCAAAACTAGACCTCAAGTCAGGCTACTGGCAAGTGTATTTTCTCAAAACTAGACCTCAAGTCAGACTACTGGCAAGTGTATTTTCTCAAAACTAGACCTCAAATCAGGCTACTGGCAAGTGTATTTTCTCTAAACTAGACCTCAAGTCAGGCTACTGGCAAGTATATTTTCTCAAAACTAGACCTCAAGTCTGGCTACTGGCAAGTGTATTTTCACTAAACTAGACCTCAAGTCAGGCTACTGGCAAGTGTATTTTCTCTAAACTAGACCTCAAATCAAGCTACAGGCAAGTGTATTTCCTCTAAACTAGACCTCAAGTCAGGCTACTGGCAAGTGTATTTTCTCAAAACTAGACCTCGTCAAGCTACTGTCAAGTGTATTTCCTCTAAACTAGACCTCGTCAGGCTACTGGCAAGTGTATTTTCTCTAAACTAGATATTTTCTCAAAACTAGAACTCAAGACAGGCTACTGGCAAGTGTATTTTCTCTAAACTAGACCTCAAGTCAGGCTACTGGCAAGTGTATTTTCTCTAAACTAGACCTCAAATCAAGCTACAGGCAAGTGTATTTCCTCTAAACTAGACCTCAAGTCAGGCTACTGGCAAGTGTATTTTCTCAAAACTAGACCTCGTCAAGCTACTGGCAAGTGTATTTTCTCTAAACTAGACCTCGTCAGGCTACTGGCAAGTGTATTTTCTCTAAACTAGATATTTTCTCTAAACTAGAACTGAAGTCAGGCTACTGGCAAGTGTATTTTCTCTAAACTAGACCTCAAGTCAGGCTACTGGCAAGTGTAATTTCTCTAAACTAGACCTCAAGCCAGGCTACTGGCAAGTGTATTTTCTCTAAACTAGACCTCAAGTCAAGCTACTGGCAAATGTATTTTCCTAAACTAGGCCTCAAGTCAGGCTACTGGCAAGTGTATTTTCTCAAAACTAGACCTCAAGTCAGGCTACTGGCAAGTGTATTTTCTCAAAACTAGACCTCAAGTCAGGCTACTGGCAAGTGTATTTTCTCAAAACTAGACCTCAAGTCAAGCTAATGGCAAGTGTATTTTCTCTAAACTAGACCTCAAGTCAGACTACTGGCAAGTGTATTTTCTCTAAACTAGACCTCAAGTCAGGCTACTGGCAAGTGTATTTTCTCTAAACTAGACCTCAAGTCAGGCTACTGGCAAGTGTATTTTCTCAAAACTAGACCTCAAGTCAGGCTACTGGCAAGTGTATTTTCTCAAAACTAGACCTCAAGTCAGGCTACTGGCAAGTGTATTTTCTCAAAACTAGACCTCAAGTCAGACTACTGGCAAGTGTATTTTCTCAAAACTAGACCTCAAATCAGGCTACTGGCAAGTGTATTTTCTCTAAACTAGACCTCAAGTCAGGCTACTGGCAAGTATATTTTCTCAAAACTAGACCTCAAGTCTGGCTACTGGCAAGTGTATTTTCACTAAACTAGACCTCAAGTCAGGCTACTGGCAAGTGTATTTTCTCTAAACTAGACCTCAAATCAAGCTACAGGCAAGTGTATTTCCTCTAAACTAGACCTCAAGTCAGGCTACTGGCAAGTGTATTTTCTCAAAACTAGACCTCGTCAAGCTACTGGCAAGTGTATTTTCTCTAAACTAGACCTCGTCAGGCTACTGGCAAGTGTATTTTCTCTAAACTAGATATTTTCTCAAAACTAGAACTCAAGTCAGGCTACTGGCAAGTGTATTTTCTCTAAACTAGACCTCAAGTCAGGCTACTGGCAAGTGTATTTTCTCTAAACTAGACCTCAAATCAAGCTACAGGCAAGTGTATTTCCTCTAAACTAGACCTCAAGTCAGGCTACTGGCAAGTGTATTTTCTCAAAACTAGACCTCGTCAAGCTACTGGCAAGTGTATTTTCTCTAAACTAGACCTCGTCAGGCTACTGGCAAGTGTATTTTCTCTAAACTAGATATTTTCTCTAAACTAGAACTGAAGTCAGGCTACTGGCAAGTGTATTTTCTCTAAACTAGACCTCAAGTCAGGCTACTGGCAAGTGTATTTTCTCAAAACTAGACCTCGTCAAGCTACTGGCAAGTGTATTTTCTCTAAACTAGACCTCGTCAGGCTACTGGCAAGTGTATTTTCTCTAAACTAGATATTTTCTCAAAACTAGAACTCAAGTCAGGCTACTGGCAAGTGTATTTTCTCTAAACTAGACCTCAAGTCAGGCTACTGGCAAGTGTATTTTCTCTAAACTAGACCTCAAATCAAGCTACAGGCAAGTGTATTTCCTCTAAACTAGACCTCAAGTCAGGCTACTGGCAAGTGTATTTTCTCAAAACTAGACCTCGTCAAGCTACTGGCAAGTGTATTTTCTCTAAACTAGACCTCGTCAGGCTACTGGCAAGTGTATTTTCTCTAAACTAGATATTTTCTCTAAACTAGAACTGAAGTCAGGCTACTGGCAAGTGTATTTTCTCTAAACTAGACCTCAAGTCAGGCTACTGGCAAGTGTAATTTCTCTAAACTAGACCTCAAGCCAGGCTACTGGCAAGTGTATTTTCTCTAAACTAGACCTCAAGTCAAGCTACTGGCAAATGTATTTTCTCTAAACTAGACCTCAAGTCAGGCTACTGGCAAGTGTATTTTCTCAAAACTAGACCTCAAGTCAGGCTACTGGCAAGTGTATTTTCTCAAAACTAGACCTCAAGTCAGGCTACTGGCAAGTGTATTTTCTCAAAACTAGACCTCAAGTCAAGCTAATGGCAAGTGTATTTTCTCTAAACTAGACCTCAAGTCAGACTACTGGCAAGTGTATTTTCTCTAAACTAGACCTCAAGTCAGGCTACTGGCAAGTGTATTTTCTCTAAACTAGACCTCAAGTCAGGCTACTGGCAAGTGTATTTTCTCAAAACTAGACCTCAAGTCAGGCTACTGGCAAGTGTATTTTCTCTAAACTAGACCTCAAGCCAGGCTACTGGCAAGTGTATTTTCTGTAAACTAGACCTCAAGCCAGGCTACTGGCAAGGGTATTTTTTTTTCTAAACTAGACCTCAAGTCAAGCTACTGGCAATTGAATTTTCTCTAAACTAGAGCTCAAATCAGGCTACTGGCAAGTGTATTTTCTCAAAACTAAGTCAGGATACTTACTGGCAAGAATAATTTTGGGAACAAGGGGTGTGGGGAGCATTTATAAAGGAGTGGGGTGGGCATTTAAAAGTGGGTATACGGTATTTCACATTGCAGTACAAACACATACAAAAGTTAGGGTGAATGTTCTCTCATTAAATAGCAAAGTTAAAAGTGGGATAAGTAAACAAACAATTAAATATTTTACATGAAACTTACAGTATATCACATAAGTATTATGAATATCGTATAAAAGCTGAAATACTGAAAAAAATAATTATGAAGATATTTTTAAAAAGTGCACAATACAAAGAATCTAGGAGGAATTAGAACTCATCAATATCAGACTGCTTTTTTTTTACATATAACTTTCAATATATTACCTTGATACCATTGTCTAGGTTGTGTCAGCCATTAAAATGTAAAAAAAATATGTATAAAGTTGTTTTATGCAACTTTTTATTAAATCACCTGTCTTGAAATAGTAGCATAATCTATAAATAGAATGTGTACCGATCAAATACCATGACCAGGTATCTAAATAACATATGTTCTGCATTGATTTTGTTTCTTTAAAAACAACTTTGGCAGGATTATTTGAGATTTTAATTGATAGCACCAGCTGGCTAAGGATATCAAGGTAACATATTGCAAGCTTTATTGTAAAAAATAGATTTGTACTGTTGAGTTGTAATTCCTGTTGGATTCACTTGGAATTGCTCTATTAAAACTGCTTTATTTATACAATTCAGTTTTAAAAATCAGTTTTTTGTTTCTAACTAGGTAATAAGCAAGTTTCATGTAAAACTATTCAGAGGTGTTTGAGATATCCAACTTTGAATCTTTCTTTTGTTCCAGGGAACATTAATCCTTAATTTATAACAACAGCAACAATTGTACAATGTATTTCATAAAGATCTAGAGGCAATTTTTCAAGGTTAAGGTTTATTTGAAGCTTTATATCTCCAAAACCATCAAAGATATAGCTTTGAAACTTGGTATGTATCATACATGTACTGGGCTTAGCCCTTATTGCCTGACCAGGCCCACCAGGCCCCACACTACCAGTGACTATGACCTTCACTTAATGAATTTTTTTTGTTGGTTTTGGTAGGTGTTGTTGAAGCTGGATATCTCCAAAGGTTGATCTATAGCGTGGTAAGTGGAGACATTTCTTTACAAGGCATAATACCCATTGCAGTAAAGACTTTTGTTTTATCTTCTATAAAATCAAATTTTAATTAAGTTGTAATGGGTTTTACAGCTCACCTGTTGACACAAAAAGGTTATATAGCGCCGACGGGAATGAACATTTCAGACCCACCCTCCATTTACAGAGATAAAAATATGCAGAATGGGCTAGAACCTTCTCAGGAGAGTGGGGGGAGTGGGGTGGGCATGTTATCCCTCTGCCTGGGTAAGCAATGGCCCTATTCACATAGACATTTTTCAGTTAAATTGGTACAAATAAAACATGAACAAGACAAATATTGCATTGGTTCTTTTAATTTGTGCAATCTAACAAACAATTATTCATTAACAAAATATAAAATTAAACATTTATTTGCATAGTAAATATGTATCAAATCTGCATAATGTAAATACCTGATTAAAAGTGACAACACCGTCATCTTACAATACAGATGTCCACACTTTTAAGTGTGTTTATAGGAACTTGATTCTAAAAATAAATTACTCAACAAATCATAAACATCTATACAATATGTTATATTGTGCCGAACTAGTCCGGTGGGCATTGTGTTTCAATTCACAGACAGTTTTTCATTCCTTTGGTCACCTTGAATTAAAAACCTGAGAAACCTTTCAGAACTAAAAATTGTTATTAGACCTGCCTATCATACCAGGAACCAGTTAGAACTAAAACGCGGCATTATTGTACAAGAAACCATTCGGAATCGCAACTAATACTTGTACTTAAAGAAACTAAACAACCAAATTTCACTTCAAAACTGTTCTTTCAAACTCCATGTGTTGAGGTCATAAAACAAGTTTAAATTTATTCACGGGTACTTAAAATACCCATAACTGAATATGCGTAAAATGAATCAGGTAATTAGAAACGGTAACAACTACCTGGTTATAGTGGTTATGCGAATCCGACTATGTGTAAGTTGTATGCTTAGCAAAGGTGCACATCTTTTGTAAAATGTGCCTTATTGCATAACGAACCAAAGAACCAAAAATGTGTAAACCGCAGCACAATTGTACAAGGAACCAGTTTGAGAACTAAAACTAAACCATAAAACTAACACTGAAACTAATGTAACAGCTTTGAAGGATTTTGAGTCCAACATTTATACATGCAATTTATTTATACATGTCCAAATTGCATGTATTATTAACCATGAATTACATGACGTGTAACTTGAATACTTTGAATACATGTTGCCTTATTTGAAGGAAAAATGCTTCATACACCTCCATTCCTGATGTTAACTGTATTTATGTAGCCATGATAACAAATCTGAACACACAACAATTTCCATTTTGGACCGATTTGTTTCCAACAGCTATAACCTGTATATGTAACTCATTTATTAGGGTTTTACTCTTTATCATTTACACAACTATTTCTACTTTAAAACTGAATTTTGCTAAACAATGCACATGTATATTACAGGAACTGATTTCTAAAACGAAAATGGAATTCAGAGTAAATAAATGAGCAAAAAATTCCTAAAACGCCGCAGTCAAACTTCTTAGACAAGTGTCTTCAATGCCCCCATTGTGGAATTGCATTTATGCTATTTCGGTGGGAGAATAGAAATCTGCAATTCTCCTATCAATAGATTTCTTTTGTTTACTCCAGGTTTAGTAGTGTTTGTATGTATACGTGACTGCGTCAGTTGAACATTACATTGTTACTATATGTACAACAAAGCTGGTCCTTCCTTGAAACTTCATCATGGAAAAATAAATAAATCAAATCTGAATATTCCTCCTCTCTTCGTCTTTTTTTTGTATAACCGATATGTATAGCTCTGTAATTCTGAACACTTAAAACCATTTAAATAACACAATACTATCAATGTCCAGTACATTTTACCTCAGTAATTTGAATACTTTAAAGTATTGAAAATAACACATTGCTAACAAGGTCCAGTATGTTTTACCACAGGCTATCCCATTACAACATACCCAGGACGCTAGGAAGGCAATTTAATAAACATCTATGGATGAACCCTATTTTACGAAATTTGGTTTGTTCAGTTTCAAACGTGTCTTGTTGAAGGTCCCATGTATGTTTTAATGGAATAG